>JAOBAT010073468.1:0-21243 GCA_026413305.1 Hydrozoanthus tunicans | reverse complement strand
CCCTACCCCCCTTCCCCCCCCCGGCACGAGCGAAGATACGTAACATGAAATATAATGCTATATTTGAATAACTAAGGGACGTACAGACCAGTAAAAATGTGCACGTGGTGGCTGATGGGGAATTTTCAGTGTGCAGGAATCTTTCTTTCTTTCAATGCTTGAAATTTTAAAATCTAACGTCTTAAAATGTACATTTGGCCCATTTTCAGAGAAATAACAGAAAAATCAGTCTAGTATAATTAGTCAGCCCGACCGGACAATTCACTCTGCACAAATCTTTTTCTTCCTTTCGTCTTTGCATGAATATTTTTTTTCAGTCAAATGACCTTACATGAATTTTTTTTATTCTCGATTTTGGCATCTTTGACACTACATCAATAAAAAGAACCCTTCTTAAGGTTGTGTGAAGGCCGCTTCGTTTTTTTAGGATTACGTCGTATCTCAAATCATATTGAGGGACATTATCTAAACAGGCAAAAGGTACATCGGTAGCATGATTCACTTGTAACTATTGGATAGACATCAATCTCGGGGGCGGGCTGAGAACAGCATCCACCGTGCTTTCAGTTTTTCCACCAGCAAGTTTGTTTCGTTGCTTATGTTTTGGAACCATCGGAACATTGTCTTGTTACTATCTAAGCAACAACATACAAGAAAGTAAATCTCACAGAAATGCAAAACGAAACAGAGTTTTTAACCCAACTTTTCAAGGAACTTGTCAGTAACTAAACTATACACTTGTAGACTAGTGTCAGTCTCCGAAGATTCACTCAACTCAGATTTCTCGCGTTTGTTTTAGAAATTTTGCTTTTCTTAGAATAGTAAAACACCAGCGATCTGTGGCTGGTGGCTGCAAAAACAATCACCACAGTTCTGTTGTTAGCTACAGGAAGGGAACTTACGTTTAGCAATGCGAAATTAGCAGTCTCCTAAACTTTACTAAATACACGAAATTCGGCTAAAAGGTTCGAATGCTTTCACCAGCAATGGAAATTATCAAAACGAAACTTTTTCTGTTTTGTATGTCAATGACCTTGGCCCTTGGCGTAATTACGATCCTGCTATACCGACAACAACCATCGGAAGTCATTGTAATGTCAAAACGAATTACAAACGAAACAGAACTAAGAAATATCAAGGAGCCGGAAAAAGACGGTACAAACAAAACTCGACCCTCCTCCCCATCTGTGCCGCCAGGTAAACCGTTTACCGACTTCGAGTTTCCACGAATGTATCATACTACTGGCGTGATAACGTTACCCTATGATGGGATTATGGAGCCATTTGAAGCCTGGTATGCAGAGATATACAATATGAGCAGAATAGACTACTATTATGGTGAGTAGCTAGCGACAGGGTGTAATATTTCATAAAATTCAGTGTAATCCGATCTTGGGATGAGCGACTGTAGCCCCCCACAACTGAGCTATATAATGGAACTGATCCTATATATGGTTCTGTTCTGTTGTCACTGTGTAGGCTGTTATCAGCTTCCTTCTCCAACGACAAGCCAGGTTAGCTTCTTATTGCTTTAAAGTTGTCATTTGTGCGTTCTCCATAGGATAGGAAGTGGGGTGGGGGACATGGTTATGCCATTTGAGATTTGGGTTTGTTTCAGTCTGACTGACCCTCTTTGTAATACTCGATGACAGCAGTGAGGCATCAACGCACCCAGCTACACCAGAAAACGCACAATGACGCTATATAGTCTCCTGCAATTTTGTTTGTTTGAAAACAAACGAGCTGGCTACTTTTAAAAGAGTCTTCATATTCCAGCACTATTGGGTTCCAAGACTTATTTTGGGACTGACGACCCGGTTCCTTTTTTCAAACCTGGACTGATCAATTCAAATTTAATGAATTTAAATTAAAAAGCCTTTAGTCGCATCGAAACTTTTTTAAAAAAAAGCCACTGCATTGCCGAATGATAGGTTTGATCACCAAGACTTTGTAGGCTCCCAAAGTGGTCCCCGGCAAAAAGCGTTAGCCTGGGACCAAGGTTTAGCCGGACTGCTTTGCAGTCACCCCCGAAGAGCAGCTACACTGTGCTGACAAGTTCTATCAAAAAAGAAGAAGAAGAAGGAAAAAAAGAAGAAGAAGAAAAAGAAGAAGAAAAAAAAGAAAAAGAGGAAGAAGAAAAAGAAGAAGAAGAAGAGAGGAGGAGGAAGAAGAAGAAGGGAAGAAGAGAAGGAAGAGGAATGGAAGAGAAGAAGCTTAAGAGGAAGAAAAAAAGAAGAAAAAGATGGTTTCATTGACTCTCCGCTAGGTGGCTTCTCTTTGCTCGACCAACTAACCAACCAAACACTGCGTCGCAACCCTACTACCCTAATGTACTCTTATCGACAAAAGTTTGGGTTCTTTCAAGTCTTCTGGATAGTGATCAGGAGCCGGACTAGTGCAACGGACGACAGTTGTCCACGGTTGATACTGCGACTCAGTCAAGGGCTAAAATGGTTGAGAGCATGCGCAATCCAGCTCTGAGCCAAACTTGGTTGCAGTGCAGTATGATTATAGTTAATAATTATAATTATTGTTAACAGTTGAACCTCGGGTCACAAAATAGATTGTGTTTACTGATGTTTATGTGCTCTGAGCCTGCAGGTGCCGACAAAACGTTCCAGCGGGGTGACCTGTTAGATTACGGGGTGTATATCAAGGAGATCCCCGTTCACAAGCAGAAGAAAGGCGGCCTTGACAACAGCAAAGTAAGCTGTTGGTTTCACGTGGCCAAAAGCTGGGAACCAATCAGAGCACAGCCAGTCGTGCCCTATAACACAGTTGGTTTTAAGGTAAATTAGTTTCATAGTAAAAACATCAAAAGACCACCGCCATTGATCATAACCACAATCACTATGTTATCATAGTTGATGTAGTTTTTGAAGCATTAGGAGTTATCTCTATTATTGTAATTATTATATCATTATTATTAGAATTATTATTATTGTTATTACTATTATTACTATTACTACTAATATTATGAATATTGCTACTTTATTTAAGCTATCATCTCAGTTAATAGCAATGTTGCTAAAATGCTTTGCTTAATACTAATTGTGATGTACGTTAAAATGTTCAGAGTAAGGCAATAAAGTCAGACAAAATTTGTGGTTTCCAGTTTTTAAAACTCTTTATTTTATCTCATAACTTAATTGTTATTTGTCATTTCCTTCCTTTTATAATCGATATATAACTATAATCGATTTTAGAATGCCTTAAGATTTATGTAAGCCCACTCGTATTTGCGTTGCATGGGCAGCGGAAGGAAACAATTGTTATGGAGGGGGGGCACAGTGTAAATTGTAACAGTTTGTTACAAAATCTGAAATTCCTATTCGAAAGTTGCTGTTGCTGGCTAAAAATTATTCGAGGGCCTGCCCCCACCCCCCTCCCCCGGTTCCGCTGCACCCATGGTCGATAGCATTCTTTGTAAGTTTCCTGAACCTGTTGTGTTTTTCCTCATAGCTCGTCAGTACCGATTTCAAAGGTGGTCAGCGGTGTTACAAGCTACGCAAGTCGCTGACGTTTCACAATAAGACCAGTACGTACACGCTGTGGGTAACGGAGAGAAAGCCGCACCGTCCGGTGAGATACGAGATCGACGGATTCAACTTGCTGCTAAACGCGCCTTATGACCACTACTTTATTGACTATGTGTCCTTCAGCGAGTGGAAGTGGGACTCTAAAGTTATGCAAATACCAAAAGGTGAACAGTTTTTCTTCATAACTGGCTTCCGTCCCCGTTTAAAAGAAACCTCCACTGTTTAACATTCTTGGTCTCAAATAAAGCTTTTCTTAAGTCTGTGTCCATCTCAGCAGCTCAAACTTGATAATCCTTGACACAAACCTAACGCCAAACAATTCAGTTTGATTAATCCTGCGGGTAAAGCTCATTTAGTATTTCCCCGCGCGCGGCCATTTTCAAATGTGACGTGTCGCAGCGCCAGTCTCCGCTCTCGATTAACACAATAGCAATGAACGAGAGGGGGTCTGGCACTACAACAATATAACACGTCACATTTCAAAGCGGAAAACCATTTAAAGAATCCTCTCTACAAAAGGACAATCTCATATACTATAACTTAAATGGGACGCATTTCAATAGCAAATCATAGTAGCCACGAGAAAATTTTAAGTTTGAGTTTGCATTGTATATATTAGTATATTACACATAGTTCTGTAGCTTTTTAAAAATTTGTAAACTCGAGTTTTTCGATTTTATTGCCATTCAATTCACCAATAAAATTTACTATTATTAGAATGTGTATCTGTATCTTGGTCCTTTGTCCTTCCACGACGGGGGATAGAAACGCACCATACAGTATAATCCCTTATGACTCAATAACTAACGTAAATAAAATGCTTATAATTGGGGAAAAGATATATACTACTTTTTTATGCTAACCAACAACCTTGTTTCCTTACTAAGAACCAAATTAGGAACCTTTAAGCCTAAACTGCTAATAACTACCCCAAAATAAGAACCTGTTTCGCAAAACCTTGAGAAATGTATATTCTTACACGCGGATGTTACAGTTTAGAACTCGTTTAAAGGAATGTTCAGTGATATTAGTCAGTAGCTTGATTTGTGAAAGTTTAGTTTTTGTTTTATTAGGTTCGTGGTGCCACAAAGCTGCGATGAAGACCCGGTCTCGTTACTTCACCAATCCAATGGCTGAGTTTGTTCATGAAGACGAGTCAATGCACGCGAAGCACGAAAGACACGTGGAGCACACTTTTCTACGATTCCAGAAGAAGCATGGCAAGGTGTATAGCACATCACACGAACACGAGAAAAGGAAAAACATTTTCAGGCACAACATGAGGTACATGGAAAAGTCCTCCTAAAACCTACACTCTTTTCACCTGTCATCGATGAGCTTTACGAGTGATGTGAATTCACTCACTCGGCTGTAATCTTTTAATCGAGGAACAACAGTTTTAACAGGAAAAGAAAAATCTACTGTTCCCAACCCAGGCTCGAGCTCTCGGCTGATAACTTAAGGCCCAGGTACACCCAAAACGTTGTTGGATAGTGAGGAAGTTGAAAAAGATATTTGAATAAGAAGAATATTGAGTAAAACCCTCCTGGCAAGGGGACTTGTACGTACAGCTTAACTTTGGTTTGAGAACGGCTTGGTGACTTTACATGAAATGTTAACTTCAAAAAATAAATTTTAAACTTCCCCAAAATCACCAAATTCAAAATTGTCTTTAAAAACATCAATCTTCAAAAAACAATATAAAACTTAAAACTCGTCCAAAGATCTGAAAATATTCAAGCTGATTCCCCTTCATTCAATCTGTGTTAGAAGCGATACGATGGACGGAGTGGCCACAAAGCGCGCTTCAGGTTAACTTCCGCCTAACCGTTTGCTTTGAATTGCAAGTTTGATTATTTGGATACGTCACGTAAGTTTTTCTTTTAAAAAGAAGTTTGTCGACCGGGCACGTATGATTATATGAGAAACATATTAAGAATAGTCTAGCCTAAATTAATAGATAAAAGAAATTTAAAAAAACCCTCAAAATATTTAAAATATTCAGCCCACAAAATGTGTCACAAAAACCCTGGTGATAAATTTTTGGTAAAGTTTTAACTTAACGTTTTCGAACTTTGTAGTTCATCTTCAGAGTAAAAAAATGTTTTAACAAAGCTATTTCTACTGACAACTTGATGGTTTCTGTAGGTTTATCCAATCCAAGAATCGCCAAGGATTAAACTTCACTCTTGCTCCGAACCACATGGCTGACATGACAGAAGATGAGTACAAGAGGCTGCACGGCACGTTTGACACGGTCAATGGTGACGCTTGGCACGAGAAGGACGAGCAGATCCCAAAACGAGGCGAAGTACTCAGAATTCAGTTCGATTTGCCAGATGAGCCTTTACCAAAGAATCTGGACTGGAGAGAATACGGTGAGCTAAAAAGCTAAAACATCAAATATTTTTAGTATAATATATATAGAAAAGACCATAAATTAAGGGAATAAAATATCTACTTGTGTCTATATACAGTTTACAAAATGGTTATGCCGTAAGAGGGCACGAGGAAAGAAATACACCCGGAAAGAAACTTTCTCATGGCCTCCTAACCATTATCTGTTCTTTTGTATAAAATGGATTTCTATAACCAGTCATGGCGTGCGTTATTTGTCAAATATGTAAATAGATTAGATCTTGTTTACGTAATAAAAGTATAAATCCATTTTCCACATTCAAACAAAGTAAGTCCAAAGATCGATAGAGTGTAGCACAGTTAGTAATCAATCGAGGTTTTAACTTGATATATTGGATACTTTCGGAACTAAAATGAGCCTTTTTTTAAAAAAATCCAAAATATACAGTAATTGTTTGGAGTTGAGGCAACGCTTGCCAGCCACACAATCTTTGTAACCTAACAACTTTTAAAGCTTCGTTTCTCTCAAAGTATACTGTGTATCAAACTAAAACTTTCAATTGTTTTTCATTTTGCGATACTCTATCGAATTTCGGTTTTTGTCTCAATGTTGAAGTTTGATTTATGTTAACAAGGCGAATGTTAACAATGACGTTAAACTGGAATCCGCCTATTGACAGGGGCTGTGACGCCGGTAAAGGGTCAGGGCCAGTGTGGGTCGTGTTGGGCCTTTTCAGCGCTGACGGCTGTTGAGGGAGCATACACTATAGCGGTGAGGATGCATAAGCCCGCGATATTACAAGCAGTCTCTTTAATTCACCAAATGCCGTCGATAAGGCCACTTAAAAAGTAATCCCGGTTTATCATCAAAATTTACCCAAATTCAGTGAGGTCGGGAGTTTTCTGGATTTAATACTTTGTGGACTAACTACCGAGTCAGTTTGCGAGTAAATTGTCATCAGTGTTAACCAAACTTAGTTATACTACTGTCCGTATTTAATACAATACAATATATTAACAGTGTATATTTTCATACTACTCTTTGACAAACATTTATAGAGCTCCAAACTCTAGATGTCTCAATAGGCCGCCGGCCGAATTGTTTCTCTTCGCAAGTGGGGAAAATTTTCTCGACTTTTTCTACTGACATTTCATTTGTTTTTAAAAAAATTCAAAAAAGTCAAAGCATTGATGATGAAAACGAATATATTTTCAAGTGGCCTACAATTGATTATTCGAGATTGGCGGTTGCAACTGTGTGAGAACAAATTGAGAGAAAAGATAAAAATCCTGCTTTGCCCTCCTAATCACCTCTTTGCATTTTCCCAAAATAAAAACGTGAATAGGAAATTTATTCATCGATTGCGTGATTGTTCCTTTCGCAGAAAATTACTCTTTGTTCAAGAATGAAAGACTTGCGCGATGTAAGTCGTCCATGTTTTTCAAAGACAAACATTTTCAAATTAATATTTACAGTATTTTCAAATACACGTTTCTAAATCTATCTTTTTAAACTCACATTATTTTCTAAAACTATGAGGTACTTTTCATTCATGAATGAACGGCCGACCAGCGCACTTTCAGGTTACAACTATCCTCAGTGAAATTTTTGTCGTTCGCGTTTCTGATTGGACGTCGACGTCACGAAAAAGTTTCGTCGTTCCTGCTTCTGATTGGCTAATTTAAGGCCGTGTAACACGGGCCAATTTTCCGCGTAAAACCACCGTAGTATCGTGTTTTCTTGACATGTTACAGCGTTGCGAATTTTCGGAACCAATTCAAAAGCTCGCAATATGTTGCCAAAACCAATGTTGCGCAGAAAATTGTCCCCGGTGACATGTTACAGAGGGATCAAGTTTTGCTCCGAAAAGTGTTGTTCGAAGTTGCACCATGTAGTTAAGTCAGCACAATTTTATTCACTGCGAATCTCAGTACTTGTGAAATACACGCTTTTTTGTATAAGAACCAGTACTAGTAAATTTAATTTGGCCTAGACTCATTTTTCTTAATTTTTCGGCGATCTGAGCCTCTTAAACTGTTCTTATTTCTATGTGTGGTTTAAATCGACTAAAATATTGCAATGCACTTTCTTTTCATGGTTTCGAAAGAAAGATGAGTTGGAAGATTTCTCAGTGCAACAGCTAATGGACTGTACCTTTGGATACGATAACTATGCGTGCAGGGGCGGTTGGCCGTGGAAGGCCATGAAATGGGTGCAGGATAACGGAATTGCTACCACTGAAAGTTACGGCAGATATATGGCACAGGTAACTGATTCTTGTTCGACTTATCGAGAACTTTAAGACAACAGGAATCAATCGAATGGAAAACAGCATTCATATAGCCAGGTGGTGCCATACTACAAACTCTCTGGTTTTGCAACTCATATCTCCTGTTGTTAAATTGCCCTCCTGTTTTCAGTGTTTTTTTTATGGTTTTCTCTGTTCCATTTTTAATTTCAATTTTCACCGTTCACCGACAATATTTTTTTTCTATTTTCTTGTTAACTTTTCAGTCAAACATGGATCGATATCGAAGTAAAAGATTAACACTGCCATTGTTCGCTTTTTCTCGCGCTCTTTGATTATCGATCTAATTTGATAGAGCCAATCGGCAACGGTTTTCTACAATGAATTCCGTTAGGCCGCGCACTCTTTGATTGGCCAATCTATTAAGTTAACAGAGATTTCAGACACTGCTGTAAATAAAGGGGAAAGCCTGGCTATACAGGCTAGAAAGTATGACCTGCATATCCTAAGTAACAATTTCAATATAAAAATCAATCTAAGTAAACATTTCAATATAGAAATCAGTCAACATCATATACTTCATACCGAGTGTGAGGTCTATATGAGAAGTTATTGGATCAATTTTCGGCCAATCAGCGCTAAGAATTTGATTATTGGCCCTAGAGATTTGACTTGCCGTGTAATAATCTGCTGTTATTGAAGTTCAGTAGATGACAGAATATAAAAATTTTATTGCTTTTACTGCGTTCAATTCTTTAACAGGAGGGTTTCTGTCACTGCGGCAAGAGAGACAACTGCACCATCGCACATATCGACGGCTTTGGAGACGTTCAACGCGATAACAGCACCGCCCTTAAGGTTGCCTTGGCAACGTACGGCCCCGTGTCGGTTGCAGTCAACACTGACCCTAAGACCTTCAAGTTTTACAGCGATGGAGTTTATGATGACGTATCTTGTCGTGAGTACCACATGATTTGTCATCAATATCACTTTCAAGATTTGTCTTGAGTGCCGCCTGACCTGCCATCACGTGACGCTCCGTCAATCCGTGCAACCTTACCACTTTCCTTGTCTTGAGTACCACGTGACTTGCCATTAGTATCACGTGACGCTCCATCAATCCGTGCAACCTTACCAGTTTCTTTATCTTGAGTACCACGTGACCTGCCTGTAGTATCACGTGACCTACCATTAGTATTACGTGACGTGCCACGAATCCGTGCTACCTTATCACTTTCTTTATTGACTTCAATATTTATGGCATGCTTCAAACACCGTATCACATATTTCCTACCATGATCTAACGGTAACACATGAGTGGAAGCCTTAGTGTCACTGGTTGAAGTCCGCTATATAGTTTAAGTAAAACAACATGCATCTATCTTGTTTTACAATATTGAACAAGCCGAATGCCATTAAAAACCCTCGAAAAGGAGGTTTTGTGTATATCTTAATAACCGACTGCGAGATCTATCCGAGTCCAGGTCTTTCACTGGACAGACCGAGCCGAAAGCGAGTTCTAAATGAAAACCAAGGGCAACTGCTTTCCAAGACAGACCAAGCAAACGAGGTTACATAAGATATCTATCACATGGCTGCAGTTTTACCACTAAAGGAGAACAAAACATTGTCTCTGCGCGCTCGCGTTAACGAGAAATCAGTCCAATAACTTCCCGGTCCTGTATCGGAAGTTATTTGAACGACTTTCGACCAATCAGCGCCCAGGATTTGGTTATTGTTTCTAGAAATTTGACTTGCAATGTAATAATACCCTCGAGCGCGCAGCGATAGTTGTTTGTTCTGTTTTACTGATCTAAACCTGAAGCCATGTAACAAATACCTTAATAACCTCGTTTGCTCGGTCTGTCCGGGGAAATATTTACCTTGGTCTGTAATGTGAAAGACCTCGGGAAAATATTTACCCAGACCGAGGTCGTACTCGGTTATTAAGATATTTATATAACTGCTTTCCTCAAACCCAATACAACGAAACTTAGTAACTTTGAGGCATTTTTTCTTTTGCAGGGGTCCTCACTCATCATTCGGTGGCAGCCGTTGGCTACGGGCAGACAAAAGATGGACAGGAGTACTGGATAGTTAAGAATTCGTGGAATGCTTTCTGGGGCAAAAATGGTTTTATCAAGATAGCAATTAAGGGGAACATTTGCGGTGTCACCCATAGCAATGGAGTAGTGGTAAAGTTTAAACACAACAAGGGAAAATTACCATTTAAGAAAATGAGAAAAGATCCGTCACAGAAGAGAATTCTCTTTACCAAACCTGAAGTGATTGTCGCTCCGTTACCGTTCAAATGAAAAACCTATAGTATTAAAAATCGGTGGTGCAAACTATCTATCCATAAACTTCTTAAGCTGACGCCAAAAAAAAACTTGTTTCTGCTTTTTGAAATTTATCCTAATTCGTAAGATAGGTATAATTTGAAAAGTACCGTATACACTCTAATGAAGCCCTGGGGGGTCTTATTAGAGAAGAGGGGCTTTTCAGAGTGTTTGCAATAATCATGTTCTTATTGAAAGGAGTGTGTACATGAACTCAGAAAACTGAGTATGAAAAAACCTGTATTTATTTATTTTTTTATTGTGTCACTAACTTGTTTGGTTCGGGGAAAAGCATTGATTTTCTCAACAAACGAGCAACCCTGAAACTTAGTCACGAGATTGACGGCAGTCTGTATTGTAGTGTTGTCCTTTTTCTACTTCTAATTCAGCCTGACAATAAATACCCCTGACAGATTCCTGGTATACAGCCCTTGAACTCTAAAGAGAACCAACTCGCACACGCAGTACGATGGAACAAGATCATCCAAGAATTTGGACGGCAGAATGGCCCCTCCCCAATCGACGCCCCACCCCCACCCCCCGTCCCCCATCTCGTAAAATTATATAGTATCTGCCGTCATTTTACTTAACTTCACAGGTAGGGATTGGAACTTATTCATAATCGAACAGCACGTGTCCTTAATAAGCTATTGACAATTTTCATCTTGCCGTGTATGAACTGGATGAAAAAATTACACAAGCATGTAAATTTTGCCTTCAGAAAGGGTATATTAGATCTTCAAAAACAAACATCAACCATCATTTTAGAAATTATTGGCTCAAATTAGCCTAAGGTTATGACGTAAAGACACGTACACATCCTAGATCGCATGTTGAGCGGTCTCAATCTATTAAACCACAAGCGAAGGGGCCTGGTACCAGCCCTCCTTCTGTCTGGTGGCCGTTCAACACGATTATTCACTTCAGTCAGCTCGTGTTTGCCTTCTTATTGCTTATTAATGGCATTCGTGTTAAATGAGACTGTTAATATTACAGCTACAAATAGATTCTACACAAGGAAGAATGCGCTTTGCAAACACGGAAGGTTATTTCATCACGCGTAAGGTTTTTTTGTGTAAAGTGTGATTCGAGATTTTGCTCTGTTTGATATTCGTGGCTGGCGATCAGCGGTTCAAGGTGGATACAGGTGTGTTACAAGATTTCCAGTGTAAACAAATCAGTGACTGAATTGCTTGTCTAACCTATAACCCAGAAAGAATCTCTGCTGTTAGAGTGCTTCCGCCAAAAAAATCCAGATTTTCTCCCCTGATAAAAGATAGGGCTTTACTTTTTTTCATTTAGCTCTTTGGAAAAGAAATATGGTTAAGAAAAATCTGTAAAACTATACTTTGAGGAACTAGCTGGTTGCAAGAAATTAATTTCTAAAAAGCGTCTAGATCTTGGAAGCTTAACCCTCAGAAATTTGTTTAACACTAATTTGTGTTTTGGTAGCTTTCTTTTGTAAAACAACCATAACTTTTGAATCATTTTGTTGTGAATATATTGGGCTAAAATAGTATAAAATCATAGACTTGTTGTTATATTGACACACACAGTCTTTGTTTTGTCACTTAAACGTTTATTGTTGTAAAGATATTATCACCTCTTAGTCTTAAAAGGTGAAAATGTGTGTTTGTAAATTATAAACAATTAGATTTTGAAAATGCAATACACTTAGAATATCACCAAGTTATGGGAAACGATTTTGAGAAGATACCTCAATTGTCCAGTTTTGTTCATAGTAGGCTTTCTCAATCTAACCTTAAGGATTAATTAATGGCGCAGTTTACTACAAAAGAAGAGTGTGAAATATTTTGACAATTCAAAGGTAACATTCATATTTCAGGATCAACTTTAGTTTGAATTGTATCTATATCAATGGTAGCGAATTGTAACCTCGAGACTGTTCCTTTCTGAAATCCGAGCCCGAGACTTTGGAACGCAACGAATCTCCTGTGACCAAGACATTACAATACAAAAATCCGAGACACGTTCAGAGACTTAAAAAACCGCGAGACATCAAAAAATTTTCGAGTTCTGCCGGAAGTATGCCGAGAATGTATAACCTTTTTTGTGAGAAAATACTGAGAAAAAGTAAAAGTTACGGGACCTGGAGACATAACAAAAACCATTGCGAGATTTCGAGAAATGGCCGTACTTTGCCGAGACTTTCATTTTAGAAGGGACCATCCTCTACCACTTCACTGTTTGATCAGGAAATCGCTATCCAAGAGGAAAGATATAATTGATATATTTTTATCTAATCATTTAAAATTGCGTCCTTGTTGTACCAGCCATATCTTCAATCTTGCTATAAGCTTATAAGGCCAGGCCCGTTGGAAGCGAGGGACTTGGATGGGATGGGGGGAGGGGGGGGGGGGAATATAGCTAATCACTAAAATAGTTTTTCGTCAATCACAGTTTCCATGTTAGAATAATTTTGAATCTAACATTGACTGCACTTCTATCCTATGTCCTGTGCGATCCTATCGGTGGATCAGAGCTTAAAATACTTTTTTTGCGTTGTTTTGCTCTTTCAGGAAATGGTGCGTTACGCAAGAATATTTTTGCTACTGCTGATACTTGGTGTAGCAATGACACATAGTGTATCGGCTGGTAGGTCTATTCTGTACTTCAACCTCTGCTCCAACGGCTCTGAAAATAGGTTCACACAAGTTAACGTTGTTGCCACTTTTCTTGTTATACTCTGATAGATGTAAATTGCTTGAGCTCACCGAAATCCAACAACATTTTCCTCCCTAAACACTAACAGTGATTCCCTTACTGTTAATACGGCTAATGACCAGTTGACTCAAGCTAAGAAAATTGTATCCACAAGCTGGTTTCGAGCCCAATGTACGAAATTTACGACATGAACATGCAAAATTTCTTAATTTAACAATGTTCGCGGTGCTAATTCCCAACAAATGAACGATATTTGAGAAAAAATATTTTTTAAGTAAAAATAAAAAACAATAAATCAAGTGCACCATGCTTGATATGATGACTGTAGACTATATAATAACAATTCTCTTTCTGCTTTGTTTTGAGAAGAACTGACTAAGAAATAAAGAGCTGAATTTGAGCAGATTTTTCTTTTTAGGGGTTATAAGGCACAAAAAGCATCAATTCGTAATTTATTATTGTTATGTTAAAACTTTTTATCCTAGTCCCTTCAAGACGTCATTTTTACCATTATCGACATCATAAGAACTACAAGAGAATTGACAAGCGTTCTCCTGCATCAGGGGACAGAGAAAAACGACAGAACTGGGTGACTGTCCAGCTGGGCCGGGACGGAAAGACACCCATGTTTTATTTGGACAGTAAACCGCCCCCAGAGCTTTTACGGGCACAGCCAATGATTATCGGTTGAAGGTAAACAAACTTGTCTATATCACAGTCGTTGTACAGTAGCAAACTATGGTAAGATCCGAATTACAGAACAACACCATCTACAGGCAGAGGTTTGGTCGCCATAGTTATCGGTTCTTCTCCCTCTTTCTTCTTACTCCGTCCTTCCCCCTTCTTCAACCTTGTCCTCCCTTCTCTCCTTCCTTCCCTCTGCCTCCCTTCTATTCCTTCTCTCCCCGTCTTCCCGCCCCTTCCCTCCTCTCCCTATGTCTCCATCTTTCTCCCTTCTCTTCCTTCCCCTCCCTCCCCGTCTTTCCTCTTCCTTTCATCTCATCCCTCTCCCTCCTCCACCTTATTTTTTATTCCTCTTCAACCCTCTCTCTCCTCCTCCCCCCTCCTCCCCCCTCTTCTTCTCCCTTCTTCCTCTCCCTCTTCTTTTTTCCTCCCACCTCCTTCCTTTCCTCCTCCCTTCCCCCCTCTTCCTTCTCTTCTCTTCTTCCCTTCCTCTTTCCTCTCTCTCCCTCCTTTTCTCAGTTCTCACCTCGGTTTCCTCCTCCTTCTTCCTCCATCTCTTCTCCATCCACCCCTCCCTCTTTTTCCCTTTCCTTAAGCGTCTGAGCTAAAATTTATTTAAGGTTCTTTGGCAGGTTCTTGAACCTTTTGTCTTCAATAAATATTGTTTCAATTGTGAGAAACGTTGTTTGTAAGGACAAATAACGTACACGATTTTCTCCGTGGCAGGAGCACATATTTTTGAAGATATTAGTCCTGCTTCTGCATTTTGGCACACTCTCTGTTTTTGAAACCTCAAGTACCCATGTAAATCAGTATGGGAACCAAAAGAAAATGAATTCTGGCGGCCAGTATGATGCCAGGAAAAAGTTTCTAACCACAAGACTAGTTTGCGCTCGCGTAAAACACTGAATGCATCCACACACACCCTACAAACAAACTCGATAAACAAAATGAAGGTTGAAAACACACAAAAAAAATCACACACACAGAGTATGACTCAACAGACAAAACCTACTGCCCGCATCGTTTATATCTATAAATTACGTTGAGTCTTTTCTTTTTCTTTCAGGGCAATACTCAAGACACAAATCAGACGTGACATTCTCCGCCAATTTACCCCGAGTAGCTACGGACATCTTAGAAACACTAATCTTCTTTGGAAGAAATGAGTTACATAAAATGGTTTTTCAATTTGAAGTCTGAGAAAAGAGAAAACTCAAGTCACGTTATAATTGATGACATGAAAAAATAACTCGATCAATATTTTTTGTATCTGTAATTAATTGTGATTAGTTTCTGACGTATCTGATGAATTTATAGCTTGATAGTGATTGCGTCAGGTCTGCTAAATTAGGGATATTTATAAGGTTGCCTGAGTTAGGGCTTGTTCACATGCATGCGGGAAACCTGCCTGTTTGCATTGATTCTAACTTTCTCAGCTTTGCGTTTACACCATAAGCGGAATGACCCGCAAACCCAAGTTCCCCGGTCTCGAATAGGCCGCCTAACTGGGTCGGCTTGTGTTACTCTCGAACCAATAAAAGCTTCGAAAAAGTGACGATAAGAAGCCGCAACATTGAAAAGTAGAAGCACTAGCTTGAGAGTTCAAGAGCACTAATCGCCAAAATGCGCCTTCCTTTTGCAATTTTATCAGTTTAAATATTTAGGGTTACCCGGTTAAATGGGCGTGTTACCCTGCTAGGCGGGCTACCCGGTTAGGCGGGTTAGGTGACAACCCGGTTAGGCAGATTACCCGGTTAGGCGGGCTACCTAGTTAGGGGGGTTATATTTCCCGGTTAGGCCGGCTACCCGGTTGGGCGGGCTATCCGGTTGGGCGTACTACCCAGTTAGGCGGGCTACCCGGTTGGGCGGGCTACCCGGTTAGGCGGGCTACCCGGTTGGGCGGGCTACCCGTTTTGGCGGGCTACCCGGTTGGGCGGGCTACCCGGTTAGGCGGGCTACCCGGTTGGGCGGGCTACCCGTTTGGGCGGACTACCCGGTTGTGCGGGCTATCCGGTTGGGCGGACTACCCAGTTAGGCGGGCTACCCGGCTGGGCGGGCTACCCGGTTGGGCGGGCTACCCGGTTGGGCGGACTACCCAGTTAGGCGGGCTACCCGGTTGGGCGGGCTACCCAGTTAGGCGGGCTACCCAGTTAGGCGGGCTACCCAGTTAGGTGGGCTTCTCGGTTGGGCGGGCTACCCGCCTGCATATAAACAGTCCGTCTTATTAGACACAGCTTTACCACTAGTATTGAACGGCATAACTAAACTAGATGATTAACCAGCTCGTAGCTTCCTCACTTTTTAAATCAATCCAACAGTCCCTTTTTCTAACGCCAAGATTTTTATGTCTTTTACCTGATAGTTGTTCGTTGCAAACTGATTCAACATTCTAAGTACAACAAACAGGGGGTCAGTTTCCTTTTATATATAAGTAACAAATTTTAATGTTCGGCAAACAGCAAGCGAAGTTGACAGTAGTTGAACTATATCATGTTTAAGTGGAACTTAACAGCTTTTAACAAAAATAACATTTGTTCGAAGTTTCTTAGAAAAAACGAAATACTATGTTAGAAAATAACAGTAATACTGTAGCTCTAAAATGTTGATATCAAACAGAAACTGACGACGATGGAGCTATTACTAAAGCCCACCGCACACTTGTGCGATAGCATGCAATTTTCGTCGCACGCAATCAAATTTGCAGCACATCACACAAGTGTGCAGGGGCCTGCGATGCAATTTCTATCGCATGCAGTATTGATCGCATGGATGAAACATGTTTGATTTCCTTAAAAGTGAGTGCGCCTTGGAGGAGGTTGTTGCAACTTCTCGCGAACGTGTGCGGTGAATGTGCGACAACAATTTCGATTGCATGCGACGAAAATTGCATGCTATCGCACAAGTGTGCGGTGAGCTTAAGTGTAAAACAACACAGCTTCAGGAATTCAAGTGGCGGACCAGTAAAAACCTTGTTTAGTATTGCAGCATTAATTGAATAAAGGAAAAACAACCAAAAAGAATTGTTAATAGAGGAAACCCCGGCTGTCAATCATCCTTGGTCTCAAATAATCTTTTCCCTAAGTCTGTGTCCATATCAGCATCTCAAACTTGATAATCCTTGACATTAAAATCTAACACCAAGCCATTTGCTTTTATCATTTCCACGGTTTTAACTTATTTTTGTAAGAGGGTTCTTGACTGGTTGAATAAATAATTTCTCGTAATATTTGGAGTTTTCGTAATTTCAGCTAAGGGGTTTTTGACTGGTTAAATAAATAATTTCTCGTAATTCTTGGAGTTTTCGTAATTTTGGTAAGGGGTGCTTTACTGGTTGAATTTTTAATTTATCGTAAAATTTGTTAAACTTGTTTTTTTTAGTAATTTTCTTCATGTAGTCATTTCTTACCGTATCTCAGGGTTTTAACTTCCCGCGCGCCGCTATGTGACGTGTTAAGTTTGCAGTGCCAGACCCCTCTCGTTCATTGCTACGGTTTTTTGTCGAGAGTGGAGATTGGCACTGGAACCGAAACACGTCACATTTCAAAATGGCGGCGCTTGGCGTTGGTATAGGGACAGAATTATCACATTTGAGCTGCTGTTACGGACGCAGACTTTACAAAAAATTCATGGTGAAATTTGTGTACTCACCCCATACTTAATTATACATACAGTTATGGCCGCCAAACTCCACATTTTCATCTTGGAAACTAAAAGATATAACCCTGACCCCAACTCTCACCATTACTCCTAACCCTGACAGTGATTTCGAGAATTTTTGGTTGCTTTTTGTTTGTAAACCTTAATATGAGTGCAAATACTAAGTTGAAAACTAACAAACGGAATTTGCCCTACACAGAGAAATCCGCTCACAAACTTTTCTTCACAAACAAACAACGTGAAAATCTAAACTGAACCTCACATGAGAATAATGAGAGTTTCATGTAACAGTGTTTAATCAAGGAATAAATGGCAAACTTTGTTTAAAATAGCTCTCCACCACCCGACCCAGGCTCATCCGTTGGTAATGGTGGCGGTAGACTGGGTCTGGGCCTCTTGCAGACCTGGTGTTTTCGTGTTCTGAAGCATTTCAAGCCTTTTGCACAGCCACATGTATGTGGGTTCTGTAAACATAAAAGAAGAGGAAGAAGCCAAAAGTTAAAAACCAAACGCCAGCGTTCTGCTAACCTACCAGTTGTACTCAATAGTCCTCTTTCAAAAACGGCTGTCAAATCTTGTTAGCACTGGGACCAAGTACATGAAAATGAGGTCATAAAGGTCTTACTAGTAAACAAAGACTACAGTACTCTACTTGATCTTTTATACCAGTCTCTCACCGACCTAGACTGGGTTGCTTGATAAGGAACTCATAATTTTTTATTGGTGAGGTGAATGACTTTGACACTGGTTGTGCAGAGTAACCTTTTTTTACAAAAAGGCCTTAATGGCCTCACTTTCATGAACTTGTTCCCAGTCCTAGCCCTGTTTGATGGCAATTTTGAAAGAGGCCTCTAAGAGTGCTATTCAAACAAACAGCAGTAAAATATATCAACAATTTCCTTGTCTGTAACACAACACGCTCAAAACGCTCTTTGAAATTTCTAACTTCTGAGATCGCGGAAAATGATTTTATTTTGTTGTCATTTTTTGTCCAAACAAAATTTTCTCAAATTTTTCACCGTCAATTTCTGTTAGTTTTCTTCGGCAAGATTTTGTGGTAGGCTAAACAGCCCGCCCAGCCTTACAGCTCCGCGGTCCCTGGGTATATGTCCTTGTTTGTCAAGTGCAAAGCTTTTTTAGTTCACAAATACTAGCCTCAAACTGGTCTATTCTTGTTTAGGTTGCGGTGCTATGTCAAAACTGCCAACTTTACAACTCACCCATTCCGAGCATCTTTCGCCCCGTTGCATGGCAATTGCGCAAACGCCGAAAAATGCTAAACAGCATCTTTCGTCACCACAATCACTATCGGTTGCACATCTCTACAGTTAATAATAACACAACCAGATCATACGTTAGCAAAAAAGAGGAAACTGTTTGGTTTGTTTAATGACATCTAAATAGTTTCTAAAAAGAGACAAAAGCGTGTTACAACAGCTTTTAAATAAATCTTCATCGATCAGTGACCAAAACCCTTAAAGAGCCCATGACATGAAATATTTTAATATCTCAGTGGATTGACCTTGCTAATCGAGGAACAGGGGTGAAAAAAATTTGTCGAAATCTTTTGGCTCACGAGATATTTTAAACATTTTCATGTTCATTTGCATGTTTGTTGCCATGATGATGTAAATTATTACTTTTTTGAAGAAAACATCAATATATATCACAAGTCCAAGTTTGGCTTAATTTCATCTAAAATAATGGATGGCAGCAGACTTCAAAAGTGACATTTTTAAATGAATCATAAAAGATTTTGACAAAATCTTTTCACCCGGCTTATGCCTCATTCATCAAGGACTATACATTGAGATAACAAATTATTTTATTTCATGTCAGCAGCACTTTAATCAAAGATTGTTAAAGAAGCTTGTCTTTTAAGATTAAAAGGGTTAACGAAAAAAGCGCTTATTTTTTTACATTTTTTTGGAACTGTAAGTTCCTATCACTACAGAGCAAGTATTTTTCCAAGTTCTTTAATTTTTAATTGTTCGTGAGGTTTTGGAGGCAGACGAGTCAAAAGTGATACAATGGCAAGGCGAAAGGCAAATACAGGTGGAGAAAGAAGGAGCGATGAGATGAAAAGGTTTCATTCAATCTTAACTGACAGACGTTAAAAAAGGCACTCAAACAAATATCAAAATGTAAGCTTGTGTTAACAGAATGAGGTATTGTCATCACAGGGTTCAGTTGCGGGCGGGTATTTTTTTCATCGCTTTTGTACTTTTTCGAGAAAAACAAAGTAGATAAATCTGATTCTTGCAACTTTTAACAGCCGAGAGAGTTGTAAAAGTTGGTTATCGATAATCATAGATTAACTCTTAACAAAACCTTTTATTCTGGTTGTCATGGTAATTAACCAAAGATTAGGGCTAATCGTCTTTTCAACAACTCGGCCTCGTTCTATAAATTGTACTCAGAAACCAAGCAATAAATCCTAGCAACAAATCAACAAATCAAGGTCTGATTTTTATAAAGCTAAAACAGTTACAAATTATAGTGTCATGTTTTTTTAACTAACTTTTTTTTTTCGATTTCGTTTTTATTTTATCATGTCCCTTTTAAGTCGAGATGAATGAAAAAATTCCTTCCTTATTTTAAGGCATATATTACCAAAATACCAGAAGATGTTAGACAACGTTTATCTAGTATATTAAAAGTTCTTGAAATGAACTTAGCGCGATGAGAATGAACGAGGTGTTTTATCGCTTTCACGTTATTTCCTTTGAAACAACTCCTACTTATAAACTAGTTTCAGTTCATCTCATTTATTAGGAACTACTTTTTATTGCTGGCTTGGTAAACCAAATAATTCTGTTTTTAAGGTAGCTTGGTAAACCCGTTACACTAAAGATAGTTTGTAGTCACTATTCACGAGAACCGACAATGTATAACATCGTTATACTCACATCAAAAAAGCCTCTGGCGTTTCGCGCGTCTCTCGCGATGCTTCCTTTTGCGTTTCGATAACTCTTCGAAAACGCGACTACACTAAGCACCAAGAGAGATAGGATCAACAGCAGTGTTTTCATGCTGGAGATGTGTTATCTCAGTCTGTTTTTGATTAGTCCGAGAAAGAGAGAAGATTTACAAATGCTACGTTACCGTTCCAACGGCAGCTGTGTTTGCGAATCAAATGGAGCGATTGTTGTCAGTGTTTTAAAAACAAAGAAAAGGTGAAAAGAAGGCGGTGTGTTGATTTTACGGAACTTTGGCTGGATCTAAGTTCCTGCGTGCAGACAGAGGTTTATGCTCTGTTGCAATGCCTTGAACAACAAGTAAAACCGAACCCTCTTCAGTTTTTGAGCCAATCAGCGACGCTAAAGCAAAGGGGGTAAAAGAAAAGACTTGACCGTTTTGTTTATCTTTTTATATTGTAACCGGAAACAGCAGTCTATTTGTGGATGTGGTTAACACGTCACCTAGAAGGAACTATTACGTCAGCTGACAACAATTGTTCACTTGAAGAATGAAACAAAATCTGAAAGATAGGTTCCAGGCTCTCACAGCTGTCTCAACGGATCAAGCGCCTGATTGTGTTGAAAGGGCCAAGTGTAGGTGATTTTCTAGATGATTTTAACTTAAGAAATAATCTACAGGAATGGTTCTCATTTTTTAAAACAAACGTAGTTAGAAGATAAATATTCGACATAACGTTATAAATTTTTTGTAAAGTACTATATTTCAGCTGGCCAAACCAGCCTTCTTCAGGTAATGAAGTACAAAATT
>JAOBAT010073457.1:0-21248 GCA_026413305.1 Hydrozoanthus tunicans | reverse complement strand
TTCTCCTCAGTTGTTTTAAGACCCTGAGTGAAGGTCCGGCACCGGGAATCGAACCCGGGCCTCCCGCACGAAAGACTAGTGCCTTACCAACTAGGCTAACCAGGCGGCGGTTGCAACCAAAAGATGTCAAGAAAAGGTAGAAGTTTCGCTTATTTCCCAAGTTAAATCAAGTGCAGAGTGGAAGGAGTTAAATGAAAGAAATAAACGCTTCCAGGCCGTGTTTGCTCCATAATGTTGTACCAAAACAATTGTCAATTTAACGGCCGAAAAGTCCGGATTGAGGGCCAGAATACTGATTAAACATCTGCTCCTCAACAATACCGACAAACAAGTTGGCATAGCTAGATCCTATCTTATTTCCCATGGTCGCACCGTTGATTTGTTTAAGGTAGCGACCGTCAAAAAATAATCAATTGAGCGTTAAAGCAAGCACTGTAAAGCGCAATATAGTGGAGGGTTCGTGAACCGCACGACGATCAAAGAAATGTTTTAGAGCACGCAACCCCCCTCCCAACCGTTTGGGATTGCAGTTTAGGGAGATTTGACGTCCATGTTAAATTAAAACTTGGTTTCGGATTGGAATTGAAAGTCGTCCGAAATTCTTAGAGCATGATAAGTGTCTTTGATGTATGTAGGTAGGGTTTTACAGTAGGTAACACGAAAGAGTCAAGGCAACTTAAGAAAAGTTCAGTGGGGCAATTACATGCAATTACTTTATGGATTTGGGGCAAGAAGTAAATACGAGAGGTTCTTTTGGTGGTGAGAATGAGATTTCCGGCAGTTTGGAGAAGGCTACTCACTTGTCCTTAATTAGTTTCTGATGGTTGTAGTGAGGTCTTTCTTTACCTCGAGATAGAAAGAAGAATCTGGTAATTGGCGGAATCCTCCTCTTTAATAAAGATTGGTGCGCTAAACAACAACGACACCGCCATCGTCTGCAGGTTTTTGTTACAACGTCAGTGCGTTTGCAAAGGTTTTTAGGGGTTGGCCATTCTTGGAAAGATTAGAAAAACTAAGTTTATGATTAGAATCAACATTAGCGATGTCGCTGCGGCACTTGTTGATAAAAAGGTCAAGAGATGTAAACTGTCCGTCTAGAGGGACCCAGTTGGAGTTGCGAGGTTTGAGGCATCAATGTCACGATCAGAGGATGAATTCGAGTTTTCGTTAAAAAAAATGCTTCGAGACGAGCGCTACGAAAGAAGCTTTCTGCTCCTTTTAACTCGAAACTTGTCTGATTGTTTATAGACTGGAAAAAAGTTTAAGCCATTGCTTAGAACTTTCGGGCTGCGAAAGAACGAGGTTATCAGGAGTAGTAACGACAGAAGGCTTATCGGGATCGATAAAAGTGGTTGAAAGTGGGAGAGGTGTAGTTAGTGGCAAGCAGGGTTGACTTCGCGCGCGACTGGTGTCTGATAAAATCCATCATTAGCAACTGAATTACTGCTAGCTGTAAATTCATCGACCCTATTATTTCTAATTTAACTAATATTATTAACTTCAACTCCAGTGATACTATTTGCTATTTCACTATTACTAGTAATTTCAACTCCATTAACACTATTATTTGTAATTTCAGTAACATCAGTTTCAATTTCATTGCCGAAATTATTTGTAATTTCAATAACATTACTAATTTCAACTCCATTGACACAATTATTTGTAATTTCTCTAATATCATTAATTTCAACTCCATTGGCATAATTATTTGTTATTTTATTAATATCATAAATTTCAACTCTATTGACACAATTGTTTGTAATTTCAATGACATCAGTTTCAGTTCCATTGACACTATTATTTGTCATTTCACTAATATCATTAATTTAAACTCCATCGGCTCAATTATTTGTAATTTTATTAACATCATAAATTTCAACTCCATTGACACTATTGTTTGTAATTTTACTAATATAAATTTTAGCTCCATTGACAGTTTTATTTGTAATTTCACTAATAAAAATTTCAACTCCATTGACACAATTATTTGTAATTTCTCTAATATCATAAATTTCAATTCCATTGACACTGTTATTTATAATTTTACTAATATAAATTTTAGCTCCATTGATAGTTTTATTTGTAATTTCACTAATACCAATTTCAACTCCATTGACACAATTATTTGTAATTTTAATAACATTACGAATTTCAACGCCATTGACACTATTATTTGTTATTTCACTAATATCATAAATTTCAATTTCATTGACGCTATTATTTGTAATTTTACTAATATTAATTCTAGCTCCATTGACACATTTTTTGTTATTTCACAAACACCAATTTCAATTCTATTGACACTATTATTTGTAATTTCACTAACATTACTAATTCCAACTCCGTTAACACAATTGTAATTTCAATAACATCAATTTAAATTTCATTGACACTGTTATTTGTCATTTCAACAAGATCAATTTCAACTCCATCGACACTATTATTTATAATTTTCAATAACTTGAACTCCATTGGCCCTATTAATAATAATAATAATAATAATAATAATAATAATAATATTTATTATTTGTATAGCGCCAAATTAGCATGCAAATAAATGATCAAATGCACTTTAGAATTAAAATCCAAAACATCACAGTCAAATTTAAGAGAGCACTGTATAAATTTAAGTTAATATAATCCTATTTACAATTTGCGATAAAATATGAAGTGTCATTAAATAAAGTATAAAACTATAAATCGAAAGCTTGTTCAAAATAGTACGTTTTTAGCTTAGATTTATAAGTGTTGTATTGTTTCTGAGTTCTAATTCCCGCAGTAAACTGTTCCACGCTCTGGCCGCCGCATGAGAGAGGGCGCGGTCGCCAAGGGTTTTCTTAGTTTTTCTGAAATTATCCTGGAGTTGGATACCTGCACTTGATCTTAAACTATGCCGGGTTGACTTCTTAATTGTAATAAGACTTTTTAGATAGTCAGGGGCCTGTTCGTGAATACACTTGAAGGCAAACACTGCGATCTTGAAGTTAATTCTGAATCTGATCGGGAGCCAGTGTAGGTTAATCAATGACGGTGTAACATGCCCATGTCTTGGGACTGAGCATACTTGTCGAGCGGCCGCGTTTTGTGCCCGTTGGAGCTTGGTAAGGTTTGCAGCTGTCATACCGTACAATAGACTTGCAATAGTCTATTTGTGACGTTACTATTGCTTGAACGATTGGCTTTCTATCTTCAAAGCTGAGGAATCTTTTAATGCGTCTAGTATTGTGGAGATGATAAAGTTCGGACTAACAAGTCTTGTTGATAACTATTGTTATAGTCAAGTGGTTGTCAAACCACGTCGCCAGGTTCCTTACGCTGTTATCTGCAGACACTCTCACTTGATCAATGCTGAGTTTAGTTATGTTTATCTTCTCTAGTTGCGCACGGGTTCCGATTATAATGAATTCAGTTTTTCCATCCAAAACTTAAGTTTGTCAGTTGTCATCCAAGTTTTGATATCAGTGATGCAACTCTGCATCGCAGTTACTGCTTCCAACTCACTCACACTTGACCCAGGCTTAAACGAGAGGTATAACTGGTTGTCGTCCGCGTAGGCGTGAACATCTGGGAATTAGCGTTTTAATACTTCAAATAGCTTGCTGGCATAAATTGTAAAAAGCAGAGGTCTCAAGCAAGAACCTAGAGGCACTTCATGAGGTAGAGGGAGATCATCTGAGTAACGGAAATTAATTGAAACACGCAGTGATCTATCAGTTAACTATGAAGCGCAGTATCTCTAATGCCAAAAGTTGTCTCAAGGCGACGTAGGAGTACTTCGTAAACAACTGTGTCAAATGCTGAGCTTAAGTCTAGTAGCACCAGTGAAGTGACCCTCTGGTTGTCCATATTAATCAGCATGTCATTATGCACCATAAGAAGGGCCGTCTACGTGTGGTTGACGGCCTTCTCGGTATGCCGACTGGAGCGCTGGACACAGGTCTGATTGAACTAAGTAACCATGGGTTTGATTGTACACTCTGCCCTATCCGTAAACTTGGAGATAAATTGTAGATTGCTTACAGGTCTCAGGTTTGAGAGGGAGGCCTTTTTGATCAGGTTGGATCACCTAGGGTAGCCAGCGTAGCTTGGCGTTCTAGTCATTCTTGATGGCGAAAACAACGAGCGGCGAAGCCATGAGAAGCGTACCGAGCCGCGAGCGGAGAGAACGCCAGCCTCCAACCCCCTGCTCTCACGGGAGAAATATTCGAATTCTGCGGCCGCCAGATGCCGCAAAGTACCACTGGCTGAAATCGCTAATTTCGAAAAACTCGTGCTGTCATTGGTTGAAAGAGTATAATTTATTCGAAATTTACCCAGCAAGGTGGTCTCATCAAGATCGACAGTGTTGAGTGATAGAAACGGATCGATGGAGCTATTTTTGGAGAAAGTTCGCAGTCTTGATTTAAACTTGAGATATGAACAGGAACTGGCAGTGAAGGAGTTGTACACGGGAAACGATGTGCTGGCAGTATTACCCACTGGGTTTGGAAAAAGTAGAATATATCAAGCGTTCACACGACTAAAGGCAGCAGAAATGGCCGCTATGTTGGTTATTTCGCCGTTGAAAAGTATAGTTGAAGATCAACTTGTTGATCTCCGATCCAGAGCATTTGTTGCTTCTTCTCTGGCGTCATTACAACCAGAAGAACTTAAGAATAACTCAAACAAGAAAGAGAGTTTTCTGTCTTATAACCCCCAGTCAGATTCAGTTCTGTTTTCGCAAGATGTCCCTTCACGAAATTCATACACTCAAATCCTGTGCGTATTTTCCTGGCACATGAGCGACAAGCTCTGTTTGAATCGACAGGTTTACTCCAATAACACTACAAATCTCAGCCAACACCGAGCCAAGACATTCCTTTCTTTTTGACGGCTCGAAAATATTTTCCGTTTAGCATTTACTATCTCCAAACTGATCTTTAAAAAAACAACTGCAAATCCTACAATAATCGTTAACGGTTTGTTCCTTAGGTTTTCTTCCACGCTGTATTTTTTTCTTAGGAGTTGACATTTCAGCCATCGCTCTCTGATTTCAATGCTGATTTTTTCCCGGGATTTCATTGTTTTGATCAGTTTTTGCTCCACGCGAGTTTGACAGCTGTCACGACGTGTCATTTTCACTTCCGATTTTAACACTTTCACGTCCGCTTGGTACTAATTATTCCGGAACTACGAATAATTACATGCAAAATTTCTCCCGTAAAAAGGGGGGGGGGGGGCTAGAGGCTGGCGTTCTGCTCTCGTTCTCTCTCCCCATTCCCTCCGCGGCCCACTTTTCGCCGCTCGTTGTTTTCGCCATCGAACGCCTCCGCCCCTATTTAAACGAGGATGGTCTACTTACTTGTAACCAGTTGGACAAAGCTCAGCTCGGATCGCATCGTCTCTCTTTTGTGACCAGGTCTCATTCATAGCAACAAGATCGTATTTGTGATCGCAAACATAGTCAACAAAATTTGCTGTCTTGTTTCTGATTGATTTTGCATTTAATAAACAAAGCCACAACTGTCGACTTTTGTTTTGTATTCTGTTCAGTGGAAACCGATTAATTTCAATGAGATTGGAGGTGTTACGAGCTTTCCGATGTTTGCTCTAATGGGTTGTCCCAAGTGAGTTGAAATCACGCCTTGTTGTGATGGACCAGGATTTAATTAGAAAACCAAATCACCTCTAATAGCTGTAGGAAGGTTGTGGTGCTTTTGGCACAATAAACACAAGGGCTCTTGCTCTGCCCTTTTCTATTCTTGATAGAGAAGACAAAAGTTATTTTGTTTCAAGCAGATCCCATTGGGTAATAACTTGTCACATCTTGGTTGATTCTAACCCACAGCAAGACAATGGACTCGCTTAATTCCAAGAATTAAAATAACCAAGGTAGCAGGGATGCATTTCGCAATTGCCAGATTTTAGGACTTTCATTCCAAGTTGAAAAATGAAAAATGCACCAAGACCTTCCATGAGATATTAGAAAGGTCGCTAAAATTTCAACCACATTGACACTGTTATTTGTATTTTCATTAACACGAATTGCTAATTTCAACTCCGTTGACACTATTATTTGTAATTTCACTAATATTATTAATTTCAACTCCATTGACACGATTATTTGTAACTTCACTAATATTATGAATTTCAACTATATTGACACTATTATTTGTAATATCACTAATGTTATTAACTTTAACTATATTGACACTATTATTTGTAATATCACTAATATTATTATTTTCAACTCCATTGACACTGTTATTTGGAATATCACTAATATTGTTATTTTCAACTCCATTGACACTATTATTTGGAATTTCAATAACATCAATTTCAACTCCATTGACACTAATTTTGTAATGTCACTAATATTATTAACTTCAACTCCAGTGATACTATTTGCTATTTCACTATTACTAGTAATTTCAACTCCCTTGACACTATTATTTGTAATTTCATTTCCATTGACGCTATTATTTGTAGTTTCGTTCACATTACAAATTTCAACTCCATTAACACAATTGTAATTTCAATAACATCAATTTCAATTCCATTGACGCTAGTTTTGTAATTTCACTATTAAACAATACTAATTTCAATTCTATTGACACTATTATTTGTAGTTTCAATTACACAAATTTCAACCCCATTGACACTGTCATTTGTCATTTCACTAACATCAATTTCAACTCCATTGACACTATTATTTACAATTTCACTCACATTACAAATTTCAACTCCATTAACACAATTGTAGTTTAAATAACATCAATTTCAATTCCGTTGACACTATTATTTGTAATTTCAATAACATCAATTTCAATTCCATTGACGCTAGTTTTCGTAATTTCACTATTAAACAATACTAATTTCAATTCTATTGACACTATTATTTGTAGTTTCAATTACACAAATTTCAACCCCATTGACACTGTCATTTGTCATTGCACTAACATCAATTTCAACTCCATTGACACTATTATTTACAATTTCACTAACATTACTAATTTCAACTCCATTGAAACTTTTATTCGCAATTTCACTAAAATTATTATATTGTAAATTTTATACAACTTGATATCATTATTAATTTTAACTCCATTAACACTATTATTTGTAATTTCACTAATATTATTAATTTCAACTCCATTGACACTATTATTTACAGTTTCACTAACATTACTAATTTCAACTCCATTGAAACTATTATTCGCAATTTTACTAAAATTATTATATTGTAAATTTTATACAGCTTGTATCAACAAACCAGTAAATCTCTAGGATTGCAATATATGTCTGAAAAACTAACGGAGTTAGCAGCTAAAAAGAAAAATTCTGGGTACAGTGAAAGACTTCGTGGTGAGGTCATCAGGGATGCAACTATCGGATGGGAAAGGAGAGTACAAGCAGCAGAAGCAGGAATACGCCCAATGTATCGACCACGGGAATGGGAACGGACAGAAAGATAGAGGCAAAAACTGATAAGAAAATCATCATGGTATAGACCAATGCAGATGTAGTAGCTTTTTATCCAGCCACACCCAAATCTGAGTTAGTCTAGAAGATTAGAAAGGTCATTGATGAAGAGGCGAGACGACTAGACATGAAAGTGCGGGTAGTAGAGAGAGGTGGAGTGAGCCTAAAGGCCAAACTGGTGAAATAAAAAATCAGACATAACAACGAATGTATGACCCAAGGTTGTTGCGGAGGACACCATCACCGAGCAGGTGCAGTATATGAAGCAAGATGCGAGTTATGCAAACAGATCAACAGCTTTATCGGTGAAACAGGAGATTCTGCCTATACACGATGCCTAAAACACCTGGAGGCCATGAGGAAAGATGACATTAAGAGCTCAGCCCTAGCTATGCATCTGCGAGAGTACCACCCCACGCAAGTTGGACGTGAAGAAGCGTTTAAACTCAGAATATTAAAAACTTTCCAGAAGCCAATGGAGCGACAAATCACTGAAGCCGTTTTAATAAACAATAACAAAGCAGACATCGTAATGAATAGAAAGGAAGAATGCATTGCCCTGGCCACTGTTCGTTTGCAACTAATTCAATGATACACTTCCAAGCTTGTAGCGAGAATTTATGGATAAGAACGGTAATTTATTCTACCTGATCGCAATGCAATACTGGTTAATTGTCAGACAGAACACTGAAGAGGAAAAGAACGTTTCGAAATGTATTTGTTTTAAGATAAAGTTTTTGTACTCGTTTGAAAAAAATTATACAAGTTCATAAATCATGATCAGAAGATGAATTGGAGTCTTCTTGAAAAAAAGCTTTGAGACGAGCGCGACGAAAGAAAGTTTTTGCGTCTTTCCTTAACTTGAAACTCACCAGATCGTTTAGAGACTGGAATGAAGTTTGAAATGAAATTCCGTACCAGGAATTGTAACGACGGAAGGCTTATCGGGATCGATAAAAGTGGTTAAAAGTGGGAGAGGTGTAGTTAGTGACAAGCAGGGCTGACTTCGCGCGCGACTGGTGTCTGATAAAACCCATCATTAGCAACTGAATTACTGCTAACTGTAGGTTTAATGACACTGTTAACTTCAATTTTCCAAACATTAATTACTTCAACTTCCTTGATACTATTATTTGTAACTTCATACACTAACATTATTAGTTTTGTTATTTGACTAACACTAATTTTAACTACATTAACATTATGATTTACAGTTTCACTACCATTATTGATTTCAACTTGATGGATATTGTTGATTATAACTTGGTTTGCCTAGTAAGATTTGTAAGTTTGTTTTTTCCATACCATATATAATTCTCGGACAAGGACATTAAACCGTAGGCTCTCGAAGTCCAATAGTTGGGTTGTAAAACCTGTTGGGTTCTTCAATTACCCAAGAGTAGTGAAGCTAAGTAATGCAGATACAAACGACTATGAAGGTGATGAATTTTGTGACGGATTGAGGTAATTGACATAGGGGGAAGTTATCAGAGAGATTTACGAGACAGTCGAATATATATTGAGACAGAACATCACGTTTGCTGCTCATGGCATGACGGAGCGAGTAAAAGAAAAGCAGGCTGAAGTACCGAGTAGACTCAATACCAAAACTAGAAGGACTAAACTTGACACGAAAACCAACGGGAATGACTGCCAGGAAGACAACGGCCGATAAAGTTTACATTGCTGACAAAACGAACCTTGGCAAGAGTGAGGGAAAAGAGTTTGAGCTCAACAATGGAACATTATTCTAGAAAAGGAGTTAAGAAACTTACCATTTCCTTGCGTAATGATTGCAGGAATTTAGGCATGATAGGAAATCAGTTTTGCAGTAAGAACACCAAATGTGGTAAAATTAAGGCTGCGTCGATGTGTCGCTAAAGTATAATAAAAAATCGTTGAGCTTAACACCGTAAAACCTGATAAACGTACTGACGTTTTGGACTGGCTGCCCTTCGTTGGAGTAAAAAAATGTGGAGCGGCGAGTGAAAAGTAGTTTGTTATAAGCATGATAAAGGAAATCCCAAAGGGACGTGGATTCAGGAAAGGTATGCAGAAAATATGTGGTGTGTTAACGAAATAAACAAAAGGGTCAAGGTATTGACTAAGGTTAACTAAAAGAGAAGCGCTCATTCATCCAACGAGAATTTAAAGTATGGATAAGTCGCATTTATTTTGTCGTCCGGTTGTGCTTCTCTCCGTTAACTAGATAAACGCCAAATACAGTGAAGTCTTAAATCGAGTGAACGGCAAAATCAAAGTGGCGAGAGACGGATTTGGATCGATGGAGTACTGCGTATAATGACAGTTGGTCTCAATTGGGATCACCTAAACGATGGCCAGTTTCACCAATAATAAACTATACAAAACTTTATATACTGTTAGAGCATTGGATGCAGTAGAGAACATAATAAGCGGTACAATCAAAATGGTCAGCTATGTTGACAGTTGACTTTGGGCCCGTGACAGAGGAATGAGAAGCGATATACAGACAAGTAAAGCAGCGTTTGCGAGAGCAACGATAAGTGCCAGTTTCTTTATTTGAGGGAAGGTGCCTTTAAATAAGAAGAAACGGAAATTTCAATCTTTTTTAAAAGAAAAAAAGCGGGCGTGTGTGAAAAATACGCGGCTTGTTGGGATCTGAATTAAGTAAATTTAAACCGAGGTTTACAATGAGTTTAATAGAGTTATTGATCGGATGAAAAGTTAAGGTGAAAGGAATGCGATCATTGTCAACACGAGTCTTGGGAATGAGTGCAGTGGTTCGATGGGTTACGTAAGCCTTTGTCTTTTTATGCATATTTTATCGATACACCGACGCAGCCTCGATTATACCATATCACATAAAGACGTAAGAAATATAAACTCGACCCCAGTCAGACATTTTTTTAGCAAAAACATCTTTAAAACTCTAAGAGTTTTCGACACTGAAATCATTTTAGAGGTGTGGCGCGTATTCGAGGTGTGGCGCTTATTCGAGGTGTGCCGCTTATTCGAGGTGCGGCGCTTATTCGAGGTGCGGTGCTTGTTCGAGGATTTACGATTCCCTGTTGTAGTTATCTGAACTAATCGTCCTTATGAAACTAGGAACCTTTTTAAGAACCAAGATAGCGTAAACTCTTAATAAATACCATTTCAGTAAGAACCTAATCAGACTAAATTGGAAATATCTTGGTTCTTATCTATCTGTTAAATTTTGTTTGAAGGGTATGGGAGGCCAGTTGAACTACTTTGGTTTGTGGCTGGACGAGAGCTTTGGACCTGGCCACAGCAAGGCGGCTCACCAATGTACAACTTATGGAAGCCCTCAACTGTCCAAGAACGAAGAGTTTAACATAGACACTGTTGAAGTGTGGGGAGTTGGCATACCCCCAGAAGCAAACGTAAGATTATGATTGATATACCTAACCTTTTTGTGAATACTTGCACGCCCATGTCTTTATGATGATGATGATGATGGTTTTGTTATTACTTTTTAATTATAAAAATAATGACAATTAATGCATATCTGAAAAACAATCACTTTATGAAAACTTACCTTGCACGAGACGACGTTTTAACCGTGTCTTTTGGCCTTGTTCAGGTTTGTGCCGAGGCAGCTTGATCCACGCTAGTTGCACGTGATAGCTGACTCGGTACGTTCTGTAAGCTATCACGTGACGCTTGCATGGTCCAAGCTGACTCGGATGTGCAGAAAAAAACTGGATGACTCAAAAACGATGATGATAGTGATGATTATCAAGTGAAAAAGACAACACCTTTTAAGATCAAGTTACTGTTATAACGAAATGATATTCAATGATAATGACCTTTCCTTGTACTAAGAACACTGTGTGTGGTAAATTTGAGGCTCACAGGTACTCTCTTTGCGACTTAATGACCAATTTTATAGTTTTCGGGCGCTAGTAATTACGGGTAAATATAGAAGTCGCCTTCTCTTTTGTATTCGTGGATTATCGGTAAAATCGGTAATGATTCGCTCAAAAACGTGTTTTTCATTCCTAGCTGAAAGAGCAGAGTGTGTTGGACACGGAAGTAGAAGCGAAAGCCTTTCTGGAAGTAACTGGCAAGAAAATGCACAGCGAAGGTTACAGAGAACTCAAGCACCAGGAATAACAACCTCGTTTTCAGGATCGAAGAAGGGAGACCCTGGGATCGAAACTGTAGTAATAAACGTTTAATTTTGTCTCTAAAAAAATTCAAATCATTTTCATAACAGACTAGCTTGCTTGTAGGCGGTGGGGTGTTCTTAGCCGAGCGCGGCAACTCGCAGGCCACGATGTCGCCGCCATCTTAGATCTCGCGGCCGAGCGGCATTGCGTGCGAGCGAGCGAAAATGAAAGGCCTTCGCTCGACTACAAAATCCAAGATGGCGGCAAGGCCGTCCCCTGTGAGGTTTCCGCGCTAAAAAACACCCAACTGCCTGCAAGCAGACTAACAATAGACTTATTTTGCTTTTCACATCACAGGCTCTGAGTTGGGTAAGCAATACACCAAGAGACACAATATGATGCACAAAAGTCCATTATTTCTGCGTTTTTTGAACGTTGTTGTCATCATATGGGTTTTCCTTTCATAATATATCCGAAGGATAAAAAGTTGCAAAAGGTAAAAAATTTAAAGATGTCCTTCTTTAGGTAAAAAAAACGGTTGAGATGGATGTTTGTCCATTTCCACAGCCTTTGAAGTGTTTTTCTACTTCATTTTCTGGAAGACGAAGCAAATAACACAATATTTTTGTCAAAATAAGTTTCTTCCTGCCTCACTGCTCTTCGCCGCTATTTTAGTTTACCCGGTTCAGATCACGTGACTGACCAGTGGAATTAAACTTAGTTCGTTTTCTGTCTGATATTGTCTCACTCATGGAAACTCCAAATCATTGTCACTACACTGATGGAAAGAATCAAAACATTGTCTTTTTTTGTTTAGTGTAAGGTTTCAAGTTTGTCATGGTAAGGTCGTGGAAAACGACGAATAAAGAGGCTTGACATATCTGTAGGAACAATAAAGATAAGGAATACAAACTAATGATATAGAAGGATAGAGCAAATCTAGGAAAAGCTAGAGTATTAAGTTTTTCAAAGGCTACTTAAAAACGCCCATAGGTATAAAGTATCAAAATGGTACAAAACAAACGTTTTCCACTCAGAAAGTCATCTTCAGTAAATGAACAGCGGCGAAGAACACGTAGATTATATGCAACTCGCAGTTATTAAGTTATCCCCGAGGGGAATAGTGACAAAGGGAATGCTTGGACTTGTTTATTCAAATTAGAGCGCGTTTGGGCGATGATTAGGGATTCTGAAATGCAGCGGATAGTCCAGTTTATTTACCTGAAGATGACTTTATGGGTTGAAACGTTTGCTTTGAAATCAACTTTTAACTTGTGTACCATTTTGATATTTAACTACATTTGAAAATATTAAATACAAGTTTTGTAACTGGTGAGATGCAGTAATTGTATGAGATAGTTTGAGTTTCAACCCAAGTAGGGATACCTTCTTCAACACTTGGGTTTAGAAAATGTTTAACAAATCTAATATGCAAGAGAAAAATGTATTTAAACGTACACAATACAGTGAGATAACACAATTTTTAGCTGAATACAAATACCGTTTTTCAGAAGTAACAAATTTTAAAAGTTTTATCATTCTAGGAAGAAAAGGCGACAGTGTGTCTTCATTAATCAAGTTCATTCTAGGAATGAAGAAGAATACTATACCGTATTCCCATTACTCTATGTCATTGTAGGATTAAAGGAGAAATGCTTAACTGTATTTACTCGTTAATTAAGCTCATTCTAGAATAAAAGGAGAATACTAATTGTTTGTACCCATTACTCTATCATTCTAGGAATAAAAGAGAATACAATGCTTTGTGTACCCATTACTCATTATTCCAGGAATAAAGGAGAATATTACACTGTATGTACCCAGTACTCTATATCATTCTAGGAATAAAGGAGAATACTATACTGTGTGTACCCATTGCTCTTTATCATCCCAAGAATGGAGGAAAATAAAGGAGAATATTATGCTATATGTACCCATTACTCTATATCATTCCAAGAATGAAGGAGAATAAAGGAGAACATTATACTGCATGTACCCAATGCTCTATATCATTCTAGGAATAAAAGATAATACTATAAGTTTGTACCAAGTACTCGATATCATTCTAAGAATAAAGGAGAATACTATAAGTGTGTACCCATTACTCGATATCATTCTACGGATAAAGGAGAATACTATACTGTATTTATCGATTACTCGATATCATTCCAGGAATAAAGGAGAATCAATACTTTGTGTACTCATTACTCTTTATCAGTATAAAAGCCAACAGAGACTATGGCTCCGGCTTAGCTTGACTCGCTCTAGCAGAAACTTTACACTGAAACAACAAAGCAAGGGAAAGACTACAGCCGTTCAATTCGCTTCTCAGTTTCAGAAACGCCATTGAGCACTACCTCAACAACCCTCATTTTAAATGAGGAGTATTATAATAAAAAATCACAGGAAACCCTGCCTTTCAGAGTTCTAAAGAAATGTTAGACAAAAGAAGGGAAGGCGGAAAACATTACAAGCTCGCTATAGCTCCTGAAGATCAAAATTGAAAACCTCAAGTGTTGTCCTCCCATCATTTCAGCTAGGTTGTTGAGAAAGAACAGTGTCATACCACTTTTTATTGGCCGAGGTCGAGAGAGTCAATACTCTTTAACTCCGCAAAGCAAATGCAAAGGGCAAAGGATAAGTCACATTGCCTACAACGAGCGGACAAAAAAGAACAAGGGAGGAGTTACGGACAACACAACTTATGAAGACGAAACTAAGCAAGGAGGCGATGGATAATTTGCATTAAACCTTTATTTGGAAGAAATAAATTCAGGATACTAAGCTTTCTTCCAGTTTCTAAAATAAAATAAACTTGCGAGCAATGTGCTTCGCGCCGTGGTGTCTTATGCTTTTGTCGTGTTCTCCTAACCTCCCGCGTGTTTATATCAGGCTATATAAAACAAAGAAACCATTTTATAATTCTTCAATAAGGGATATCAAAAATTCGTTATCGTATAAAAATACGGAATACGAAAACGTATTTCAAGAATTTCTAGGTTGCTGCAGATCAAGAACGTCACCGTATGCTGCACTAGTGGCAGTTTCCTAACAGTTAGAGAGTCGTAACCTCCAATTTCCTTTTCAGCTTCTGTTGTTAGGGTAAAAAAATTGAAGTATTTTTTACGAGTCGAATTACGATTACAAACACTCCAGATGAGAAACAAGTGGTTTATAAAATCCATTACATTTTCAGTCGTTATGAGAAAAGAAAATGAAGTATGTTGACTAAGGTCTTTAAACTATGAAAGTCTCTCACGTTTGGCAGTGGCTAATTTACAATATGGCCAGGGTCAATCATTCTTCAAGTTCTCTCTATCTTCGAACTGCTTGTCCACGACTCTTGACAAGGCCTCCAAAAACTGCCCCAAAGTTGCTGATGTGTTCTGTTATTTACCAAGAAATTATTATCAAAGCACTATTTGGATACACAAACAAAACAAGCACTATTTGTTTTAGAGTAAATCTGATGAACGAGGAACGAGTAAAACCTAAGAAAAAATCTAAGAATTTATGACTTGAACCCATGCCTTAATAGCTTAAAGCACAACTCGCAAACATGATTTTTTATTTTTCATCCCAGAGAGAGCCAATGATGAGTTGAAGTTCATACTTCATCTCCTAGAGTTAGCGATGGAAGATTAAATTACATGTTCTCAGCACTTGCTAGCTTTTCTTCTATTGTTACTGGAAGGAGAATATCGATTCGAATTGATGTTAACAAACTTAAGCTACAAAAAACATGTACAGAGATACATAAAAATCTACTCAAAGCAAGCTGGGTGTAAAAGTGAGGGAGTTATAACTAACCAGTTAACCAATCAAAAATGAAGGATAGAACCTTTTTGGAATTCGAAACTGGTCGAAAAAACGATTTTTGAGAAGACGAATCGACCACTCCAAAAAAAGATGGCGGCTGTCCATTTTACCACAATGCCTTGAGGACCTAACAAAAGATGGCGGCTGTCCATTTTACCACAATGCCTTGCGGATCTAACATCTCCAAACGAGGTTCAGAGAAAGCTATAGTTTTAAAAACTCTTCCTTATACCAAAAACCGTGTGTGTCAAATTTAAGTTTTACAGATTCTCTCTAGCCGTTTTTATGGGTCAATTTTCGACGTTTAAGCGCTAGGAATTATGGGTAAATGTACCGGTCGCCATCTTTAGCGCTCGGTTGCAATCTACTACGTCGACAGTACTAACCTGAATGTATAACGCATGCGCGAGGAATGGGAGCTTTCGAAGTGTTCGTCCACTGAGACCCTGACTTTTTCTTCAAACAAGAAGATAAAAAAAGTAAGAACGATTTCTAATTTGAAAGTAAGTTAAGAGACTGGAGAGAGGGCGGCTTTTTGTTGTTGAAAATGGACGCTCGTTTTCTACATTTTACCTTGCAATTTCGCGGAGTTCCAAGCTGAAGTGGGTTGCGTCATTATGAACGTATCTGCAAACAAAACACGTTTGTGAGATACTGAAGGCGATCAGTTGCTACTTCTTTAATATGCATGACTTTCATGGTAACAAGATAATAGCTTACATATATACAAGGCGAAGCAATCTATAGAAAAATCAGTGGGAACTTGATGACTCAGATCAATTAATGCAACTTATGCAGTATAGCCCTAAAACACATTTTTTCGATTTCTCGACAAACATTTGACGTATTCTCTTCATCTTAGCATCCAAATGTGTTTGAAAAAAATTTTCTAACAAATTTTGATATTTTTTGCTTTTATTTTTTCTGTATTAGTAGTTGGATTTTAAACAAACCCATCTAAAGCCACAAGCATGGCTACCTTGGAATGTCACTCACCTCATTACTTCTAATGCTCTGTTGTTTCAGTTTCCGGAAATAGTAGAGTATGGAAAAACAAAAAATGTTTCGTTAGTACAACTAACAAGGTTTTACTAGATCTGCGTCGATCCACCACATCAGTACAAACACAAAAACCTTGGACAAGGTTTTCCCTCATCGAACTTTTATTACTACTAAGAAAAAAAGGTAAATGCAAAATGAACTTTATGTTATAGTTCTCGACAGGTCTAGCTTGCAGCTTTCTCTCCCTCCTTTGACTATTTAACTAGCTACGTCTCATGCGCGTTTTATGCAAAACTACAGGAAATCAAACTACTACTCTATGTTCAAATTTGTTCAACGCGACATAAGCAAAGCGACTGTGTGGGCTGCAAAATATTTGGGAGTTACGGAGTGCCTAATTCTTATGGCCACTCGGGTTCAATCACTTCATAACTCATCCACGGATTGCTTTGCAATTTCGCCGATTTTACGTTCAGGAAGAAGCTAGAATGATATGTATTCTACTTTGGGGCGGATGCAGCTAACATACCCTTCCTGAATATTTGCCCAATAGTCATATAATTAAATAATTCTCGAAGCAAACTAGCTCCTGTCTTAGCTTAATCACGTTCCGAAGTAAAATGGCCTTCTGGTTCGCTGGTACCTAACCTATTAATCCAGATGGTTTCCAACTCATTTAATTTATCTGGAGAAGTTTTACCTAAAGCAAGACATTTGAAAGACTAGTTGAATTTGGATTTCTGTAAATTGAGGTGCGATTTAAGCGCTGACCAATTGTTGTTATTCCTATGGCCTGTAACGCGATTACGAAATAGCTGGGGTGGTGTTTCCCACAGTGGAAGCACTCCGCTAAGTAAGCAAGACATCTAGAGCTACATGTGGCACTATACAATTAATGCGGTAACTACGACCACCGGATGTACTAGTAATAGTAGTAGCAGAATTTTTGGGATTATAGATGTGCTCCTTTTCCACTAAGTTAGGTTACCAATGTAGTGTGGTTAAATGTGCTAACCGCTGCTTGGTTAGCACACTTGGTAAGGCGCCAGTCAAAGATTCAATTAACGGGGCCGGGCCTTCACCCAGGGCCTATAACTAAGGAGAAGGTGCTGTCTTTTCTCTAACATCTGCAAACGGTCAGAAGTTCGTCTCTTCTCTGATAAGGACCTTAAACCGTAAGTCCGCACAAAACCCATTGCCTGTTCTCCCGTGACTACTCAAGTCAAAATGTTTTAAAACAAAACGAAACATAACCCTCTAGGTTTTTGTCCTTACAATCGTTAGACATCACGCACTAACCTAAGGTCGAGAATCTGCTGTGCCGCTGACACTATTCCAGTCTGGAAGAAACACAAAAACATGTCAAGGTTTAACCATCTAATGTTAATACATCTAAACTGATGCTAAAACTTCGTCTTCGATTCCTCTCCGTTTTAAAGGGAACCTACACTCCAAAATTGTTTTCTTATCTGTTTAAGACCATCTGCTTAGGATTCTAGAAACGCCAGGGCAACATGGCGGCCTCTATGGGAATAATTATTGCTTTCTTAACTCATTTTGCAGAGAAATGTAAAGAAATTGTTTTAGAAAGCACTTTTTGGAATCCCAAATTGATGTTTCTTAAACATATCAGAGCAATTTTGGAGTCAAAAAATATTTTTGGAGTGCATGTTCCTTTTAGACAAAAGCAAAATCTAATCAAAGGTTTGAGCAAAGATAACGAGTTAATGATGGCGGAAAAAGAAGATTTATTCAGGGGCATTGCCAGAATTTCTAGGAGGGGGGTTCCAAATTGGTTCAAACGAAAACGATTGGTCTAAAATCCTCACATTACGTACGTACAAAACTTTGGCGTTTACGCTACACAAATAGAAGACGCCTTGGTTGAAGATAGAAACCACAGTGATGTTCACTGTACTTAATGTAGGCGCAGAACAAAACGAAGAAAATTTCAGGAATCGAGAGACCATTACACTCTTGCTGGGGTAAAACGATGTTAAAAATAGGAGAGAGAGAGAGAGAGAGAGAGAGAGGGTTCCGGAACCCCTGGAACCCTCCCTTGGCAACGCAGTTGTGATTGAGGCTGTTAAGGAATGACATGGCTGATAAGAACTAAAAACTTATGAAGGAGCTAAAGCGAGTGGCAGGGAAGGGAGAAAGAAAAAGAGGAGCTGTGTTGATCAACAAAAAACACGTAGGAATCTGAAGGACGCAACACGTTGGACACCTGCACACCGTCGTCTTAAGAATTTCAACATGCTGACTTGCAAGAATTTCAACTGCTGACTTGCAATAAGATTTGTCAATCTTCATTTAGCTATAAGGGCGGCAACATCGACAACGACAGCCTACGAAAAACACACTTCTTGCTTGCCCTTTTCGATCACGTATGGCTAGTTTGCTTTCTTTTATGTCCGAGTTACGTTTTGTGAATAGAAAAGGATGAAAGTGATTTTTTAAAGGTAAAGAAGATTGACATTTTCTGCAGGTCGTTCTCGTAGTCGCAAAAACTTCAAAACTCACGTTGCGATCTTGTAGACGAAGGCGTGCAGGTGACCAGCTTGGTGCGTTCCAACGTGTTTTACTATTGTTTTTTGCCGTCGTCGTCGGCGTTGGCGTACCGTATCTTAAACGTCCTAGAACTAACTAAGGATGACGAAGGATTGTAGGAAATGACACATAATGACAGTATACGAAGAGGGAGAACGGAAGATAATACTGAAAAATTGCACAACTTCTAAAAGACACACCCTCATCAGCTCGTTGATGCAAGAATGGTAGATTTTGAATATTGCGTTCACTGTCGGGGGGCCAATGTACTGTTTTATATCAGCTCTAAAAATAAACAAAACGTTGGTCAGCAAACATTGAATTTTGGCCAGTGGTATTTGTTCTTTCAGCAATATGGTTAACAGCTCTTTTCGACGGCACTGGCAAAATGTTTTTAAGGAAATGGAGCTTTGTTAATAAAAAAGAAAATTCAAACTCTGCGTGCACTCATACCAAGGACTAATTCTCTAAACCTCAACGCTCGCGTGAAATATCAATTTGGCATGAAATATTTTGTCTTTAGTTCCTCAATGACAACCCCATGTTCACTCGACAACAAAAACATCATGGAGCTTTCAATATTACATGGTTTGGAAGAAGCTAAATCTAAATCCTTTCTCGTGCCTAAGTGGCTCATAGGGGCGGCGCTTAACTCCGGTTTCTGTAGTGTTAAACGGATGAGAGTCTTTGACTCCCCCTGGACAGGACACTGATCTATCGCAGGTTAGCTCCAAGCAAGTGTCTTGCTCAAGAACACAACACAGTGGTCTGACCGGAACTCGAACTCGCGACCCTAGGGTTATGAGTCGAACACGCTAACCGCTCGGCCACTGCGCCACCGATACATACTTTGAAACTGCCAAGTTGGAAATAACTGAGCTAATGATAACCTATTATACAAAGTTGCACTGTTATGTAACTAAATACCCACCTGTCAACAAACGCCAGGTCAATAGCTCCAGTTACATTTGAAGTGGTTAAAATTATTACATTTGGATACCTGAAAATAAGGGAGCGTTATTACTGAATGAATGTCATAATGTGTGGTATATACAGTTGCTTTATAGTAACAACCCTGGAGGGAAAAATGGTTTACGAGAAGAAACAGCCTCTACAAAGAGGAAATCACGATCTCCGGATCAGGTCAAGCTAAGCTACAATCCAGGACCCGATTAGCCCTGAGCCAGTGTTAACTACCAAGACAACCAATAGGTTTTGTTAAGAGTAAACTCTTGATTAGGGCGTTTGAACAACTCAGCACCGGGTAAAGGACCCCGATCACGTTTTCGGATCTGATATTGAAGAGGTACGATCCTACAAGTCGAAACAACTGTTAGTAAACTCTTTATGTCGTGCCGCAAATCTTGCATTTTAATTGAACAAGCCACACGCCTCTTGCATTGTTGGAGGGGGTAGGGGATTTAGGCTAACAAAGATAAGGGTTTGAAGAGCTTCTACGAGATTAGGATCAAAAGCGTAGGTCGACGGCGATCGGTAATTTGTGCAATTTTTTTATATTTTCTAGTCTAGCCTAACTTTGTAGTTTGTAGTTTGATGATCAAAACGATAACGAACATGACGATCAAAATGATGAACATGAGGAGCAAATGATGGTAAACATGACGATCAAATTGATGACGGACTTGACGATCCAAATGATGATGAACAAGGTGATCAAAATTATGTTGAGCAAGATGATAAAAAAATTACCTCTTAATGTGGTCTATCTGCGTCAGTAAAGCATTTACAACCCGAATGGCATCTGAGGGTTCTTGGCCCTGCATAGCCGACTTCCGTGCAGCAGTCAGGCTTTCAACCTAGGTGTCGTAAAGGAAAAGATCGAGGCAGGCTTTCCAGATAGGGCGCATATAAATAAAGAGATAACGAGGTACGAAGAACTATTTTAATCTTCCTTAGCCTTAGCAGCCGTTTTCATAATAGAGGACGGACAAATCGTCTGATGGTGCGACACAGGGACAAACAAATAGTCTTGTGTTGGCCATCATAAATACACACCACACCTTCCACTGACGTACAAACAGATAAACGTTAGTGCAAAGGACCTTTGTACCAATACTGTAGATTTCGTTGGTCTTTGACAATTTGCCACTTCGAAAGACCTTAAGACTCTTGAACAATAAATCAACACAGATTTGAAAAAAATTAAAGTCTGGTGCGACATAAACAAACTATCAATCAACTTCTCCAAAACAAATTTCATGATTACAAAGTCCTCAAAGAAAAAGAATCAAGAAGTTAACATCAAAATAGAAAGTGAAGATGGTACTTATCATACTCTAGAAC
>JAOBAT010073446.1:0-21249 GCA_026413305.1 Hydrozoanthus tunicans | reverse complement strand
ATAAACCGGCTAAAACACAAATGTTCCTTTGCCAAATTTTCGACTTTATTACAAAAGCCTTCATCAGGACAACTGATATATATATATATATACTTTTTAATATAATTTTGATACTTACTGAAAAGCATTTAAAAATGCTTTTAAAGTTTAATCTCAACGGAACTGTGCAGTCACGATAAATGAGTCAGCTCTTCTTTACATTGATCTGTGTTTATTCTAGGTTCCAAATCGCCTATTTTATTCAAGATTTTATAGCTTTCAAGAGTGAGGTATTGCAATACGCACAAAAAGAGAAGGAACGAGTTGCTTTTAAAACAGGACATTCTTTTCCTTTCTGGAGTGACTATTTTCCTAACAGCTCCGTATGGTGTCAAATATAAGGCATAAAGGTTTTAGGTAACGGTAATACCTTATTTGGCATAACTTCGGTGCCCGCACGACACACGGTATACCCGCTTTTGATTCTATTAAAAACTTTTAAAAGCTCTTTATCACATGCAGTTAAAAAAGCTTGTGTCTTCCATGGCCATGTTGAAAGTATATATGAGGTAAAAATTTTTCTGCAAGGTTGTAATACTCTTATTGCGAACTATGAAAATTGAATTTATTACAAACGGAAAAAACATATTACTGCTGCTCAAAGTCACTTCGAAGGAGCGAATCCAACAAATAATTACCTTCGGGGACTGGTAATTAGTTTGGTTCTGATGACGTAGCTAGTGGTTCGAACGCGACGCTTTTTAAGATACTCCCGAGCAAGCCCGGTTGAAAACAATATTCACTGAGTATCGACGATTGAATTAAAATTCCAAAAAATATGTCTGATCCTTAGATTTATTATCAACAAGCTACCCCTGTGGTTGAACAAAAAAGTGCTTCTGTATACGTTTGTGACTGAACACTACTCCATAGAGGGGAATTAATAATGATAAACTGAATTTATATTGCGCAAACACCAATGTAGCATTTTCGAATGCGCACTATTTACATGCAATACATGTGAAACAAAACTAGGAAAAGTGGAAAAAACTACAATACGTTTGGGATAAATCTACAAAACTGGTAAAGTTACAAAAACTTTCGAATAAAACTAGGAAACTGAATAAAAATTATACAAAAGGTTTCAAGTAATTAAAACCAAAAACTGAGTAAAAATTATTTATAGTTTAAAATGTAGCAAATCCCTCCCCCATGCTTCCCTTCCCGCTAACTGTACTTCTTTACATAGCTAACAAATCTCCGGTGCACAAATTACTTGACACTTAGTGCAAAAGAGGATGGACTATTTATAACTTTTTCTAAAGATACCTGAGCAACACGCGTACGAGCACTAAACGTATGTAACATCGCTGAGAAACTAATTAAAGCTATGTTTATAAGAGGTTCCAAGGTAATATTGCAGGGTATTTCTTAAATAAATAGTAGATCCAAAACTTGTCTCAAGTGTTGGAGCAGATAATTTGTTTGGTTTGCCAGCTTACACATGCGCTAGATAACTGCTCTCAGTGCCTTATATGGAAAGACTTGGCTGGTCTGCCAAACCAACCGTTCTTTATTCCTCTTTCTAAAAGGGACCCTGCACTCCAAAACTATTTTCTTATAAGTTTATGTCCATCTGCTTAGAATTCCAGGAAAGGTAATTTTGGGGCGTCTCATCACCGTATCGTTAAAGATAGCTTACCGAACGTGCAAATTTAAATTTGCACAGACAAACTGTATATATTGCTAAAATAGAAACACAAAATATTTCCTGTTCTTCAGTAGGATGCCCAAACTGTGTGCAATTCCAGCCACTAGAGGTCTCGCGCGGCTCCATTAGATTCATTCGGGGGAGCCACCCATTAAACGTGCCCAGTAGCTGCACAACGTAAGTAAACGTTTTAGGTGAATGCTAAGAGAGCCGCCATATTTGCGCGTGACATCACAAAGTCAAGGTATTGCAGTTGGTTATCGTAAAAAAAAACCTTTTGTTAGTTTTTAGAAAAGCAAACGTTTTTAATTTTACGAAAAACTCAAGCAATGAAACATAACGGTCCAAACAAGACAAAAAGCTGATCAATCAGTTTGACGACAAACGTCAGTGCTTTGTATATTCATTTTAGCGGAATATTGATAAAAAATAGTTACAGAGAGCACAATTTTGAATTCCAAAATTGTGCTCTCTGAAACTTTTTTTTAAAAATGTTTTAAATAATTTCATATCCGGTGTCGTCATAAATAAACTGGAAAACATTTAGAAAATGTGCAAGTTTGTTAAATAATTTCAGCTCCAAAGAATTCACAGGCTACATGTGATTTGAAGTGTTCTAACTGTTGAAAATGAAAATTAATTTTAAATATTTCAATGTTTTCATTATATCAATTTAGAACAACTTGAACTGATGTAAATCCTTGAACACGTATTGTCACAAAATAACCGTTTATGTACATTCTTATCCAGCCGTGTTGAGTGTATAACTGCATACTTTGCCATATTTGGATTCCTCAGAGTATACAATACTTATTATATAATACGTCATTATATACTTTGTTTGTACTTTAAAACTTGATGAAATTAAGGCTTGGTCCCCTCAAGCATGTATGCCAGTATTGTGGCTGCTACATCGATTCAACCACAAGTATGTTTGTTGCGGTTGATTTGAGAAGCTCGTATTTAGGCCTTGGTAGATTATGCTCCTAAAAGTGGTATATTATGCTACGAGCAGTGCTCGAAATTTTGCCAAAGTTATGCCAGAATTCCCAAATTATGCTCTTGATTTCCGAAATTATGCTCACAAAATGACGTAGATTTTGTGCATATATGTAGGCGTGCACTAACAACACCAAATTAAGATGTTTTTCAAACAAGCTGTTGTTTTTGTAAATTTATTTGTGTTTAACGTTTTATGGCAGTTTGTCTCGGCCCTCAGCTGCTCAAACCAGCTGCTCGTATCTCTACACCATTTCTAAAAAAGGAATTTGACGACTTATCGATCACATTTGTAGATACTGACTAAAGTTAACCGCGCACGCAGAATTCGCCAAAAGGGGCCTAGTAACTAAGCATGTCAGAACAAAATCAAAACTGCTTTCAAATTTAAATTATTTTTTGTAAAAAAAACACCATATTTACTAAATTTTATGAATTTGTGCTCCAAAAAGTGCTAAATTTTGCTAATTATGCCATGGTAGTGCTCGTTTAAGAAATTATGCTTTTTCCCCCTCCAATTATTCTAAAAATTATGCTAGCATAATCCGCCAAGGCCTACTTGAATTGAACCAAAAAAAACCCTGCAAATTGAAATTTGTCAAACCCCCCCCCCCCTCCCCCCAAATCACTTTTCGAATGTTAGCTATATTGTTTTGTGCGGGCTAGTTCGGCTAGCTCGCACTTTATATGCTATCGAGGAAAGACTAAATTCACAGAAGTTCAGATTCAAGATGGCGGACACGTTCGACTCAGTCTCCTCAGCTGGGGAGACCTCGTGGGTTTTTTGACATCTCAAGGCTGGGGTGTAAATTTAAGACTGTGCATGTGTTTTCACCGTTTTTCCAAATTTCTAGTGTAGCTTTTTGCTCAGTCACTGAAAACAGTTTTGAGAATGCGCTTTGGCTATCTGTTCAAATATTTTTCCAAACCGTTTGAACACCTTGACAATACGTTTCCCCGTGTGTCACCATTGCAATGAACAGTGACTGCATGAAACTGTTTCAAGGAACAAGGAAAACACTATTCAGTGTAGTGCCAATACCTCAGTAACAACCACTTCCGGGGAAAATTATAAATAAGTTCAAACATTTATATCAGCCTAGCACGCATATGTACTCTTCGCGTACCTATAGTTAAAAACAACTATTCAATGTGTGGGCGAGTGGACTTAAACTTGTAGTATTATGTGAAAATGATGCTCAGACAAAGGGCTAACGCTCGAAACATCAGCTATTTCTATCATCTTACGGCGACGATAATTTATTTATCACATGTTAATAACTACACTTTTCTAATGGCCCGTTCCTAAAGCGCATCGTTTACAAATGATTGCTTGCTGAGTAATAACGCAGAAGTAGACCATTTTTCACAGAACGATTTATGTAATTAGCAACTTGTTTAGCAAACTGTAAACTGAAAAGGCAATTCTCCTCGTTCAATATCTTTGAACGGATGCAGACAAGGACACTAGGCGTTTAAAAAATGTCACTAAACACCTTCAAGTTACACTTCCTTTTACTAAAGGATATTATGACGATACCTCTATTGTGCTGCAAACAGGGGAGGGAGTTGAACTATTCGAGTAAGGGTAACTATTCAGTACAGTTTACTGTTTTGTGAAGTTTCCTAGCTTTCCTTTGCTCGGCATAAAAAGCAGAGGCGTCAGTTCTTTAAGGCCCGGAAGATGATTAGGAAAGCAAATTTGACTGCTGTGCTCAGTGTAGCCTGCTTGCAGCCGTTTGATAAATTTCTAGCGCGAAAAACTCACGATGCACGGTGTTGCCGCCATCTTGGATTTCAAACACCAAAATCGAAGATGGCGACAACACCGTGCCAGGCGAGTCTTCCGCGCTGAAAACCCCACCCAACAACCTTCAAGTAGCCATACACCGGAAGGCACGTGCGGATTTGCGCAAAATGATTTTTGAACACCAATAGCGTTGGCTCAAGTTCCGAGAGCACTTTTAATAACTTCAAGAAGCCTATTTTTAGCTCCTACTCTCAATCTAGCGGTAATACTCCTTTGTAACTCGCTGTCATTCTAGTGCTTCCGTTAAGTACTGTTGGAATTTGTTTCTTAGGGAACAAAAGGGGCCATCAAGAAATTGAGGGTTAATTCCTTTTGGAGCGAATATTCGTTTTGGAGATCTTTTTGGTGCGTGAAGTATAATTGAAATCAGGCAGTTTAGTCAAGTGAACATCAACTCTAATGTTAACTGTATTACTCGGGCGGTAAGGCACCGAGTCAATAGTTCGAGGCCGTTCTTTTTTTTCGTCGTTTCGTGTTGGTACCGTGGGCTCGCAAAATTAGCATGCGGTTTTGCGTGGCAATTGCACAATGCTTAGCGGGCTGCATGTAAAAGCACGAGGCTTCACTTGATTTTGTTTGCTCTGTAAATTAATTGTTCTACTGCAAAGAATTAAATAACGGCCCGAGTGCATGCCACCAGTAGCCTCTTGTTATATTAAACTTGTCTTTGCCTCTATCTCCTGCGGGTTTTATTGTGTTGGTTATATTATCGCCTGCAGATCTTATCAGCGATTTCTTTTAGTGCTTCCGTTTTCTTTAGTGCTCTCGCTCAATGGGCTTAAATACAGGCCCTCCGTGAAGTGAAATACTGGCCCACTTAGACTCTAAACCACAGAGTTGTGTGTTTTTGTTGTGTTAGTTTCCCTTATGTTACTAGCGATTATTTTTTATTACAGATACACTAAAACTAAATAGGTTTTGGCTTTGAACATAAAATTTACCTTATCCAAGCCATTGTCTGTCTTGAGACGTCCACTGCTTGTTTTATAATCAAGGGGAAAATGTTAGAGCTCCGAACAGAGATATAAACAAAAATTGCAATAAGTTATATTGAGTTCATTGTTCGTGATAGTCGTTGGCAGAAGTAGCTAAATTTTGCATAAACGACAATACAAATTTTCTGTAACTTGTGCACATTTAATGTGGAGTACGTATGAAATGTTGTGTTATATCTGGTATCTTTCATAATAGAACGGTTTTACTAGGCAAACTATAAATACCGCAACACTGCTAACCGACAAACAAACAGGAGTCCGTCAGATTGTTTTCGTTTTACACGGTTACTTTTTCCCTTAGGCGCGTTAAGTAGGTAGCGCAAAGGCTCAGAAAAATCTACAATAAATCTGATGCAAATTTTTTTAAAAAATTACAATTTTAAAACGGAAAAGTTTTAGAATTTAATACATATTTCATCCTACAAAACCGTTTTTATTCTAAATACCTAAAACTAAATTTATTTGAGTCCTGATTTCTGTGTAGGTGTAAATTGTATCTGTTACAAAATTTGTTCACGGCGGATCTCTCTAAAAAAGAGTTTTACAGTGATTTCAGTTGAATATAGAAACACGAATCACTTTCGGAACTTTGTCATCTATACAATGTTGGATGTTTGGTCTTGAATTTTTATTTTCTTTTTAAAAACGTTTGAGATTGTTTTTGATTCAGAAGAAGATGTTGCAATGTAAACAAAAAAGCATGGAGAAGACAACTAATAGGATAGCTTTAATCATAGAGTGTTGTTCTTCAGTGGCATATGGGTCAATACAACATATAAACTCGAGTGAGGCCTTACGACTGGAACGGGATATAATCCAAGTGTTGCTGATCTACAGCATTAACAAGGAATCCCTTAAACCCACACAAAGTAAGAGAAAAAATCTCTGATCTCGATGGGATTCGAACCCATGATCTACGAAACAGATCTACGTCGCTCCAATCAACCGAGCTACGGGGCCAGCTGGGACTTTGGTCATGGGATTTAAGGATAAATAAATAGCTTTCTTAAACACTTCTAACAAAGATGATCCCGAAACTTAAAGATTTTTTAAAATCAGCTAAAGGATTATTACAAATTGCGACAAAGTGCTATTACAATTTGCGACAGCTCACATTATTACAAAATGTGACAAGATGCCATTACAAATTGCGACAACCGCTATTACAAATTGCGACAGTACATATGGCGCAGATGTATCTAGAAACGTTTGAATATTAAGTGTCGTCGAAACGAACATCTTGCTTTATACTTAGTTTCTCGCAGTTACTTTAGAATGAATGTACTGCAAACAAGTGTATGCAGCCAGCTTGAAATAATATTCAAAACAGAAAAGTCGCACTTGAAGATGCAAATTTTGATAACTTTATGTTTTTAATATCTTTGGTCAATGCTGCTCTATATATCTGCTATATAGTATAAAAAAGTCACCAACAAATTGTCAATAAAAAATGTTGTAAATATCAAACGCCTGGCTAAAGGCGTAACGAGATTAAGTGGTTATTTGCTCCACAAGTAAGTTTACTTTAATAACATTTGTTTCACTCAGCTTAGTTTGTTTATGTTATGCTGAGCTGTTGTAGTACGAGGGATTATTGATTGAGAGGAGAATATCGACTAGTTGCTGTGCGATCTTTCTTGTGAATAATATTGAAAACGGGGTCAACCTGCTTAACTGTTACGTTTAATTAGTACTAGTCATGCTTGTTTTAAACTCGAAGCAACCTATTTTGCGCAATATTTTAACGCATGCGTAGAAAGGGATCTTTCACTTCTCGCAAATCCTTCATAAGATTTCAGGTCAAAGTAACAGCGGTCGCGCCCCTGCTTCTTACTTGTCAATGCTTCATCAAGCCCTTTAATGACTCCTTAGTGAAACTCTGGGTGAGGTCGGTTTTAATTTATAGCTCTTAAATCACCGGTGCATAGTTGCTAACCCAAAAAAAGGACGAGATACTGTTCTGGACCGAATTCCTTTCCTTCAACCCAATTAATTAAATTTTCAGGGGGAAATTAAGCAATGCCTATAGACAGCAGTAATGCAAGTGATTGCCGGACTTGTATTTAACAGGCTAAGAATTTAGCTTTAAAAAAGTTACTTTGGGTTGAACACTCTTTAATTTTATTGATAAAAATATTGTTTTTCGGACCGAGGTTTGATAATCCTATTTTTGCCGATCAGTTTAAGCTGAAAAATATTCTTATTAATGGCTTAGTTTCAGAAATATCGGTGACATAAAATTTCCATTTTTTAACTGATCGAGTGTTGCTTTTGTCCGTCGGCGCCTCTTTGATTTCCTTTGGCTTTGCTTTTGCTACTTGTCGTAGCTTCAATTTTGATTTTCAAGAAAATATCGCCTTTTTAGTTTAAAGTCAATACAGAATATGAATAAAAACGCCAATAAGGTTTAAAAATTATACACCATTTCGATATTTTAACATAAAGTATATTACCTTTGAAGTACCCGATTTTGATATTTTAACATAGTACTTCTTGCAAAAAAGAGAGTTTACACTGACTTTTTGAAACAGTAAGTTTTTCTTTGAACGAGTTTTGAACCAACCTGATTGTTCTTAAAATTTTGGGGATTCAAGCTTCAATTGCTATTATCATAAGTATGTGGCAATTAGAAAGAGCGAAATAGAAAAAAATTGAGAGTCCTTTGAATTATTCTTGTACTGAAAATTTTCATGTGTTTTACCCTGGCGGGAAACAATGGTGCAAGCAGTATCGAATACTAACCGAGTCCATGGTTTTGTGCAGTAAACCGTAATGTAATGTAATAAATTTCTCGGTCGTTCTCAGCCTAGGTTCTTAAACTTTGGCCGACTATCAGCCTGACTTTCTTAAAAAATGGGTTTTTCAAAATAAATGTACACCAACATCTTCTCTGCAAAGAACCCGAAAACATACACTTTTAAAATGTACGTCGGAAAAATCGGCGGCGCAGTGGCCGAGCGGTTAGCGTGTTCGACTGGTCGCGAGTTGATTGATTCATGAGAAACATTGATTCACAAATTGAAAGCTCAGAAAAAATTCTGAGTCACTGACGGGAACCGAACCCGCTCTCATTCCCGGTCAGATGGTCTATCCAATGAGCCACAGAGACTCACATGGAGAGCTGAGTCACTGGTTAAGTTTTTGTCTTTTTTTTGAGCCTTCAACTTGTGAATCAATAATTTCTTCAACTATAAAAAATAGTCTCTATATCCAAGATTCAAACTATACCCTTTCAACCGAATTCTTGAGTAGAGCTTTCAATACGGGTCATAATAAATCGACATTTTCATAGTCAATTGTTTTTTTTAAATTTAAAAACGTTTTTTTTTTCACCCTGAAAGAAACGAAGTAATTTTTGACTCCGATAATTTAAACTGGGATAATCGATTCGAAGTTAAGTTCATTTCCCTTGGTTTAACCCCAGGCTTTTTTTAGCAACTCTACCTCGGATAATTCGACGTTCCCGCTAACTCGAAGATTTTTATTTCCATGGACCGGAATTTACCCAGATATTTCGAAGTTAAGTTACCGGCAACATCAAACAACAAAAACAAAAACAGAGGCTGTCGGAAATTGGTATATTTATCAAGTAATAACAGTCAGAATATTTCGACGCAATTAACTATCCGAAATGAGTCTCAAACACTTCACAACTCGTTAATCCCTTAAGTCGGAAACACACTAGACAATTTAGTACGCGAATTTAATTGCCTGCGAAGCGTGGTGCATTTAATCCCTCATACCTGACATTCTAGATATAGGCAATTTTATACCCAAGTCGCAACGATCAGCGAAATTTTCTATCGCAATATATGACACACTATTAGAGCGAATTTAAGCGAATATCGCCAGTCGCAGCGATCGGCGTACAAAATCGTCTAGAGTCTCGCGCTCTAACATGCGTGCAGAAGCAGTGTCCGCCCGTCCATATTTTAAAATTATTATTTTAAAAATAAAAATTAATAATTAAGCGGCTATTGGTTTGATCACGTCGACGTTTTAGTAGCGACTAACGCACTGTGAATTGTTTTATGACACTTAAAAAAATCGTCTAGAGTCTCGCGCTCTAACATGTGTGCAGAAGCAGTGTCCGCCCGTCCATATTTTAAAATTATCATTTTAAAAATAAAAATTAACAATCAAGCGGCTATGGGTTTGATCACGTCGACGTTTTAGTAGCGACTAACGCACTGAGAATTGTTTTATGACAATTTAATTATGTGCGCATGTATTTGAATGTCGACGTGATAAAATCCACCCTTATATTGGTCACTGTTATACTAATGACTGTAACGGTATTCTTTTTAGGAAAACACTTGAAATACGTCCGGAGAGGACGAACTGCTCACTTATGTGGTGAAAATTGAGAAAATACAATATTCAAGGGAGAAAACGCCGTGATTGTTCTTGACCCCTATAATTCGAACCCCCTATAATTCGAAGTATCTTGCACTTTCGGCTCGAGACTTCTAACCAGTCGGGGTCAAACCCGAAAGGGGGAGGGGGGGGGTACTTCGGGGTTAAAAGGGTAGGGATGACCGTCGGAAAAATCCCAAAAATACTCTACAAAATATCAAGGGATAAAAATTTCCCCCCTAAAAAAATACCTCTCTGTTTTAAGGGACGAACCACTATTTTTCTGGAGGGGTGGATGAGAAATTTGAAAAAAAATGTTTGCAGAGCTTGAAATGCCAAAATAAGTTGTTTGAACAACTTCAAAACAAAACAAAAATCGTTGGCAATAACATACAGCGCTGCAGAGCTTTAGTCGTGCTTGCATGACCAGAAAAAAAATACATTAACAACTCCTGGAGCTGAAGGACTCCGTGCCCAACTTTTTCCAACTCATTATTTTAATGGTTAATGACCAAACAGAAACAGAACACAATGGACGGGACAAGTTTTTCCTGAAGATGTAACAGTTTCGGTTACTTGCAAACCGAAAAGTTGCTATCCATTCAATCCAACAAATTGGGCACTGATTCGTACACTTCATGTCTGTTATTTAGAGATGAACACGAATTGCCAAATGATTTTGCTCAAGACCATGAAGAGGATTTTCAGAGCCACAAAAAGCTGTTAGTCATTTGTTTTTTTCCTGATTCTTTGCTGCAGTTTGATCTAATGACAATTAAAGATGATTACGAACGTATAACAGAAGGACATGGCCACAGAGAAAGGGAATTTCTAGATCTTATGCTAGAAACACCTAGGTCAAGGATTGATACAGTTACAAAAGAACTTAAAAGTGTTGGAAGGGAAGGTAGCAGTACCTGCGACACCACACTCCACAGTTAAATCTTCCCTTGACTTACGTTGTGAGCTAGAGGAAATGGAAACAGATGTGAAGACATGTAAGGGGATGATGAATCCAAACAAACACTGTTGTCACGGTATGCACGATTGAAAGCAAACACAAGACGAACAAGGCTATCCTTAGATTCCTTAAACCTGCCAAAGCACCGCGCTATTGAAATACAAACTTCTGATGCCGTCCTGGAGTAAGCAGTAAAGAGAAGCTGGCACAAATTCGACTTGCAGAAGCTTTTCAGATTCACAACCTAGATTTACAGGGACGGCTTCATTACGCTCCTGGTGATTCTAGAGTGCACATTGCAGAGAAAGTGATGAGATCATTAAATGAACATGCCGGAGCTGGACACACTATCCCAATTCCTTCGGTTCCATTAACTTCATTGGTTTCGCCAGGCGAATTGATGTCAATGAGCAAGCATGAAATGAAAGACCTGGCGGACAGGAAAGAAAAACAAGAGGCAGAAGGGTGCAGCAAATCAGTTGCATCACTATATAATGGGAAGCCCTGTATTGGAACATCAATCCACGCGAGAGTGCCTAACTCTTGCTTTTGCGACGGCCTTTTCTTTGATCAAGAATATATGTTCAACTGCAATACAGCGCAGACTCAATCTGCCGAAGCACTCAGATATCAGCAAAAGTTTTTTGAGGACCACTATCGTGTTTATGATGGCGGTGTAGAAGGAATTCGAAATGCTTGTAAAAGCGACGGACAAAAATGCCATTATCATGTATACGTTCAGAGTTTCAAAGTTCTCAATTCCAATGGCTGGAGTGATGATTGTGTGAAACGAGTCAATGCACCTGTACCGGACTACAGTGACAATGATTCCGCCGAATTTCACTACGTCTCATTTGAACGAATTGCAAACGGAGATTTCTGTGAGAAATTTTCATTGAAAAAAGCGTGCTGAGCGACGCAAGAAAACCGAACGATTTCTGTCCCAGAAACTCAGCTCAACAAACTGCTGGAATGCTGTGGAAAACCTGAACTCTCACGAGAGAGCGTTCCCTGTGAGGATGGAATTGTCAAAGTTAAACCAGCCGACAGTAATAACTCTATGGATAAAGTACTCGGTGGGCTGGATTCTTTAATAGAACAGTTTACCGGAGAGGGTTTGAGGCACGAAATTGTCAAAGAAGCAAGGAGACAAGTAGAACTCAAGTTAAAAGCGGAAATGCGAAGGCAACAGAAAAACTCTGACACAACTGCAGATAAGTAAAGTAACATACAAACAAGACCACCGATATCATTCAGTAAGTGTTGACACTTGTAGAAACATAAATTCTCCTCGTAATAAAGAATTGAACTTCGTAGAAAAAAATTGTTTTCAAAACCTTTGCCTGAAAAATAAAATGTTTGCGTTTGAATAAAGGCGCGTGCGTAACAGAACATTCGTCAAAGGACTTTTTTCTTTACTTCTTATCAGTATGCACGTTTGCTAAAACACCGGACTGCAAGCAGAGTAACAGCTTGAGGCTTTTCAACCCTAAAAAATACCCGACTCTTGGTTTACCAAAGGGTTTCTTTTGACAACCCCTAAAAAATACCGCAATGACAATTCTAACCCCTAAAAAATACGACGGTCATACCTACCATCCCAATATAGGGAGTGCCCCCCGGGGGTGTCCAACTGTACTTCGTTTCTATTCAGGGTCAATAATAACGGCTATCAGCAATATATAAACTAAATCAGCGTGACAATAATTTTAATATCTCCCAGCGAAACAATAAAAGCTTTCTTAGAATACTGAAAGGGTAATATACAAAGCAGTCGGGAACAAAAATGCATTGTGCCAAAGGTAATTGACCCACCTTTGTAGTTTGTCAGTCACACAAAACTAACAAAGACGTGAGTTTGAATGCCAGATGAAATCAGTAATCAGATAAGGTATCGCCGCCTCAACATCCTAATTCTAATCCGAAGGGGAAATTTGAAACCATTCCGTGTAGTATACATATAAATTGAAGAAAAACCGATATTGTTTCAGTTTCCTGTCAGGCCATACACATCGTAGATCCAATGTTCCTAATGACTTCTTATCGTTTCCTAACTGTTAAGAGCGTATTGAGAAACCAAATCGTCAACCTTTGCCAAGGTTTTAACAATTTTGAGAGACCTTTCAGTCTAAGTCTCGACTGCAAAACGAGTCAAGTCAAACCTAAAGTATACTCAAATTTGTTTTACTTAGCTCGTGTGCTTGCGTTAATGATAGTTTTTCTTCCTTTCGTGACACTGTTTGTACAAGTTAGACTTTACGGTTCAATTCGTGCTTGTTCAGTTGAGGATGACAAGAAAGTTTCCTCAGTTGAAAGGCTTACGGTTCAGCGAGGCAGCAATTACGTGCAGATGGTTCCAAACTACTTTCCTGAAGTTTGCTTCGGGGGTCGTGAGGTATCATGGAAACAAAACCAATATAGTTCTACTTCACACAAGCTATAATTATTTAATCACATATTGGTATTGGCAACCAAATCCCTTCGTTTCTCACCACAAACACACGAGGAAAAATTTCGAATCTCAACCGTTACGTTGTGAATGCTGATTCATGTTGAAAACTTTTTACCCCTTCTGATATTAATCATTTCGTCTCGTGCATAATAAAAGCACGTTTCTTATCTAAAATACAACCAAATTGTGCCAGTTATCTTTAGCTTAACGTCTCTGCTGCCTCCGATAGTTTATATTGCTCTTCCAGTTTTCTAATCATATGTAATAACGGACTGAATTTAGCTAGGAAAAAGTTGTTGTTATTTCTCCGAGTTTCCACTTATAGTAATTGATGGTTTTGAGGTTTTTATACACTGATTAGCGAAATTGTTGTCTACAGTAAGCTAAAAGCGATCCATCGGCGGAATTATTTCAAAACTTCAAAAACTAATCCTATAACATTTTCTAAACGAGCGGATATTCGCTTTTTATGTGTGTATTAAGAATAAGAAGTGATTTTCTTAAAGCCAGATAGCTATATAGCTCACTACGTATACATTAACGTGTTGAAGTTAGGGCATAATCTTAATTCTGATTCTTTCTTCGTCTTAATTCTAATAAATAATTAACTCAAACCGTTGTCAAGGAAACGAATTAATTTTTTCCTGTGCGTTCATCTTGCTATTTCCACTGGGATACTAATTTTATTGTTGCGTGCTGAGCTTAGAACATAAGCACTGATTCAACCTACTTGCGGATTTCCGTTTTTTTGAGTACTTTGTTAGTCACTCACTCATTAAGATCTTAAAGGACTCGTTGCGTGTGCGATCATTATGACGAAATCAACACTCATTACATGATAAAAACAATAGGTTCATTTATCATAAAATATTGCTCTGCTTTTAGTTAATAAACCATAACAGAGCTGTGCATTTTGATAAGTTGTCCTTTGCGCAAGGTTAAAATGCTGAATAAGGACAAAGGGTCAAAATCATTTTCTACCAAAAACTGGCGCGAAAAAGCAATCAGTGTATGCGACTGTCAGCCGCATGCGTCAGGAAAAGGCGGGAAGTCCCTTACTAAAGAGACGAACAAATACCAGCACTCTTCATTCAGTACCGGTTGCGCAATATGGGCGCTGTAGCGGTAATTTTTTTTTCGCGAGCGTAAAGGAGCCAATAGTTTGTCTCTATAAACTGACTTTATATCGTACCTCCATATTGTCTAAGTAAATAAAAAAAAAAAACGTTGTAAAAAGTTGGCAACACGGTCGACGTCCTCTTTTCTATACATCAGCAAATATTGCACACATGGGAATATTTACTCCACATCACTAGCACGTGTTTGCGTTATTGCACTGTTGCTAATTTTAACCACCAGCGAGATTCCACAAGCGCACAACACTCAAATATTTAAAAGTTGCCGGTTCAGTACAGGCTTTAAATCCTTATTCTTGGTACGCACTCAATCCCTAGAGACATCAGGTGCTTTGATGTCAGGTGTTAACCAAAATAGTTATATTCCGTGAGGTGTTATATAATGCCATTCTACTGGCAGTTTTTATATCACTAGAACATATGTGCAACACGTGCTGTTTTCAGTTTCACCAGCCGGGTCTCACAAGTGCAAAGCTTGCAGTTATTTTCCCTATACAAACTAAGATCTTATTGTAATGGTTATGTTCTTTGATTGCTCTGAACTTTCAAAGCAGAAGTCAAAACCGGCTTGGCCATTAAAATCAACTTATTTTTACTAGTTGGATGTTATAACCATTTCAGTTTTCAAATTAAGAAAAATATATTTGAATATGTAAATATATAAGGATCCGTACTTCAAGAGAGCACTATTACTCAAAGCTGTGAACAAAAAAATCTAGGCTGAGACCAGCAATTAAATGAATTACTTTCTTTGCAATAAATACAATTGTTATTAGTCCAAATCTGGCATTAGCTGTGAACTCGATTATCTATAGTCTTGCATCTCAGGAAACTAGCTTTTGATACGTACATAGATTGTCGTCATTCAGTTTGAAACAAAATATTTCGTGCCCTTAAAAATGATTTATTCAAGTAGATTAAAGAATGTTTGAGAAAACAACAACTTTGTATCTGTTGCACTTTAATCTTTAAAATCAGTAATGTTTCGAATGAGGAGAAACTTCTTTTTGAAATAACTTTTTTAGGTCGCCATTTTATGACTAGGCGAATTTAAACAAAAAACCCCAACCAATCCCTTAACGTCACAAAACGCATGCAAGCCATGCTACGTCATAAGATAATCGTCGGCTCTCGCTATATAAAGAGCTTCACGAAATCTCAGTTCAGTAGAAGTCATTTACTATTACCACGTGCATGCAGGGACATTGAGTTAATTCTCAACTACAGAATGTCGCACTTGAAGATAAAAATCTTGGTTATCTTGTGTTTAATCTCTCTGGTTGCCGCTGCTCCGTTAGTTCAGGAAAAGAAAGAAGTCGACAGACACTCAACGATAAAAGCTGTTTTGAATATCAAACGCCTAGCTCAAGGTGCACGCGTTAAACGGTAGGTTTTTTCACTCATGCATGCACTTCAAGTGGTGTGGGTTGTTTTTTGTTCATTTCACTTTACTGTGATACTTTTTGTGGCTTCTTTTGCGCTAGTTAGTCAAGCTTTTTCAGTTGAGATAGTTTAGATTAAAGTTGAAGTTCAAAACCTTAGCAAATGCGTGTTGTATTAGTTTCTCTCATGCAACTTTGAAGTTTAGAATAGATTAAAGCAAAAAGGCATATTAATTCGGGGCTCGTGATTTGAATAGTCATGGCAACAAAACCAATATCATTCGGTTTGAACCAGTAACTATTGAATAGTCACACATCATTAATCAAATTAAAATATCAAAAAATGGTATAAAAGTTAAATGGTGTTTAAAACTAACGTTTTCGACTTAGAAAGTCATCTTCAGGTAAATGTAAATCAAATTGTTTCCTTTTTCACCTCGAGGAATAGGTTCGAGGTCCTTCTCTGCTCTCAATTAAAAAATATTTAGATTCGAGTAAGGCCGCCGGGTTATCAATGGAACGGGGTATATTCAAACGGTATCAAATCTCTGACTCCTGCTCAGAGATTTTTTCTCCCACCGAGGTTTATGGGGTTTATGGTTGATGCTGTAGATCAGCAAAACTTAGATTATATCCCGTTCCAGTGGTAAAGCCTCACTTGAATCTATAGTGTTGCATTCACAAATATGCCACTGAAGTTGGCATTTCCAGGAGGCACTAAGACAAAAAAGATACGAAATCAAAACACTGTTTTGTTTATAGGAGTATCGTGGTTCGAGTTACATGCAGCTTTACAATAGCCCAATTAGATTGAAAGCTTAGCAAAAAGCCCATAACGGTGTTTGTTGTTTGTTTGTTGCAGGAAAATGGAATGGACTTTTGTACCTTGGGGCGGAGCTAAGTGAAGAATGTTTTCGAGTCTGGTTTAATATCCAGACTGATCAAGGTTAGTTTGACAAAGTTTTAAATTCGGTTGTAATTTATTGGTTTGTGATAGTTTTGTATCAATCATTACTAAAACATCACCCGAAATTTAGTGTCAAACTCGATTGAAGAAAATATCAGCTTTGGTAAAAAACTCTTTCGTCGACTTTTAAAAAAACCAAACGTTATTCTAAATTGACTTTAGCTATTTCAAACAAGATATGCTTGTTTGATTATTTTTCACTTACCACATAATAGGATAGTAATTCAACTGATTCGATTGAAATGATAGACTAGAGAGATTGAATCAAGCGAAAATGCTGTCCACACGGTACGAAATGCCTGCCACGAGCCGAGTTTTCTTACTGAAAAAAACGACTCGAGTCGAATTTTTTGCTTGTGCACACGCCCGGAATACCAGTGTTTTTTCAAAAAGTTATACTAACGCTGAATTCTTAATTCGTACACTCTTTAACTCATTTAGTCAGTTGACAGAGGTGCTTAAGACCGACATGCTTGAAATAGTTGGATTCGATTTTTGCAACATTCACTTGGCTACTAATTTTAACAAACAGTCAAGATTTGGTTACTAATTTTAACAAACAGTCAAGATTTTCAAGAAATAAAATTTTATCGTGTTTCGTTAAAGTCTGCTTTGAATATGGCTAACTTCATAATTGCTGCATGTACGAATAAACTAAACACTTTTGTTTATCTTTTCACAGGGAGGAAGACAAAGTGACTGCAAGCTAAAGTATGCCTGGGAATTGTAACAAAAACATTTACGAAGGACAGAGTGCAAACCCACAATGACCAACTATTTATAGGTTAATAATTAGCGTCCACTGCCATGATGAGAGAAAATTGTATAGACAGAAAAAATTGTAAATACACGTTTATAAACAGAAGTGTTAAAAAGGCACGATTACTGAAGAAAGAAAGTTATTGCTGAGAGACTATATATAGACATGTTCATGTATTAAATGCTTTATTTTAAACGGGATCTGTCGTCACGTGGAGTCTGCTTTTGATCTATTGATCTATGTTTAGCTTAGCTTCCTTCGGCCAAGGAATAGGCTAGGCGGGCCACTAAGGGATACATTCCCTGCCCCCGATAACACGTTTTAAAACACACGCTTTTCATGTAAGAGAGGAGGCTGGGGGAGGGGGGCCAATAAGACAGCCCCCGCCCCAAATAGCACGTTGAACACACATGCCTTTCGTGTAAGAGACAAGGCTAGGGGGGGAAGAGGGAGAAGGGTACAAAATTTACCCGCCCCGATAACACGTTGAACTAACATGTTTTTCATGTAAGAGAAGAGGCTGTTTGGAGGGGGATGGGGGGCAAGAAGACATTCCCCGCCCTTAATAGCATGCACGTTGAACACAAATGCTTTTCGTGTAAAAGAAGGGGCCAAGGGGGAAGAGTGGGAGGAGCACGTTAAATACACATGCTTTTCATGTCAGGGAAGAGGCAGGGGGGAGGGGGGGAGACATTCCCAGCCCCCGATAACACGTTAAATACACTTGCTTTTTATCTAAAAAAGAAAAAGAAGACATTTCCGTCCCCAATAACACGTTAAATACACATGCTTTTCCTGTAAGGGAAGAAGCTGGAAGGTCAGGAAGACATCGATTTCCCCCGATAGCACGTTGAACTCACTTCAAAAATGTCCAAAGCATTCACAACATGCCTGACTCGATTCGCGCCTAGGCGCTTCAGTGTAAAGTAGGCTTAGGTTCAACTGATAATATTTTTGGTATGCTACAGGCCTGATTGGTATATAAATTCGACCCGCGCTTTAAAAGGGTCTTAGCCAGGCGCCCGTTACTTTCAGTTGTCACTCACTACGAAGAGACACGGCGTCAATTATACCTACTAATTACTTCAGAATACAAAGTTTGGTTCCTCTCTGTTTCAAGCAAAGCGAACTTATAACAAAATTAAACATAAAATACTGTGTTCAAAATACGCCAAGTTTCGACGAAATACACGCTATACTGATGCGCAAAAGTTTGAGGTACAAACTTTCCCTGAAATTTCGACAAAATTTCTATAAAAAGAAGAACGAAACGAAACGAATTTCGCTTGCTTACTTAAGTCGTATGCTAGCTAATGATGCAGAATGTCACAGACTCTTCATAGCGCGGATTCTCGTTCAACCAACTGTAAGCTCTTTGCAGCTAGGGGTCGTGTGCATATGACCAAATCTACCTTAAACTGATCAAGCAGCAACGACAAACGATATCCAGAAATGGAAAGAATAGGTTAATACTAGAAGTAATCAGAGATTAATGAAGTGCGTTCGAAACGTTCTCTTTAGAAAGTATAGGCAAATTGACACGAGGCCATACTTCCAATCTGCCCAAACAACTCCACAGTACTGGACATGCATGCGCATGATGTCATAGTTAGTCATAAATTCAAAATGGCGCCGATCTGGAACAAAAATGTGATCAACGGCAACGACGCCCAAATCTTGTTTGCTTGTACAGCTTGGTATTTACACAAATGACCACAGGCCACCCGACTCTGTCAAGATTAGGATTGCGTTCTCTTAACATCGAACGCAATTAGTAAAAAACATGTTTCCAGCTTTTGACCACAAATATGTAAGAAATTGCGAGTTTCTAAGAATTTGTACGACTAGAGGTAAAACCATGCTTCAAGTACCATTTTCACGTACATTTAACTAGAATAATTTTGAATTTATATTTGCTGTCATTTTTGAAGTTCTTAACGTCAAGACTTGAAACCCTGCCATTTAGCTAATGTTGACCTGCTCTTTCCGTTTCTGAACGTCATTTTGTCATAGCTAACTGATTTAAAGTAGGTCTAGTCACGTGATTTCTAACTGCAAAGTGCCTATTATCACCTGGTTCTTGTAAACGTATTTTAAACATCTTTACGAAATTCCTATATTTAAACGTCTTTTTTAGTTCACCTTTGTTTGTTTTTCAACTTTATGAGGGCTGAAGGGATGACATAAGTCACTACATGCTCCTGCGACAGCAATTTACGTAACTGAGTTATAAAATTATTAACACTGAAATTGACGTACGTTATATTTCTGCGATTTAGAACTATTTATAGTCGACAAACATCTGTTTCTAAATAAAATCGTACTTCTGTTATTTTGTAAAGTTCTTTTGTGACTGATACATGTTTTTGCTTTGATTTTTAGTGTCTATTTAACAAGTTTTCGGGAACCCAGCAGACAACAAAATTCAAAGGAACTTGTTTAAAAAATCAACAGTAACTAGCTCAACACTAGAACTGATGATTAAATATTAATCGACTATATATCGCTGAAAAATATTCACTATATGCATAACTTTTAAATAAAATAGAATAGCCAATACAACGCAAATTTTAAGTTTTTCTAATACAATATTTCGACTAGCCTTACTAGCCTTCTACAGGTATGGTTTGAAGTTACAATGGTTTTCACTTATCAATAGAAAAGTTAAAAAGCTATTTGTCTTAAACGCCTTAACATCAGTTATGAGGTTTTAATTAGTTTTAAATGCATTTTATTTTTCATTTTAAAAAAGCGAAGGTCATTTATACAATAATCAATGATAAAAAATCTAACGCCGCAAAGTCATTATTGATATTTCAACCGCTATATAAATGGGTTTTGTTTCTAAATTTACTAGTCTGTTGATTCAACCTTTCAAGACTTTTACATATATGATATTATACGTTCGCTTATCGTTTGCTCAAAACTTGTGTTTCAAAACGCCCTTTAAGGCTATAACTGCTTACTGACTAGTGTTCTGTATGTCTGCATGTACATCTCGATGGTTACGCCCCATAATATCTCACGGGTGTTTCAGGCCGCCGTTCTGAAAAGCGCAATATTGGAAGACATTTATTTTGACAAATGATATAATACTCAAATTTTAACAAGTGTATGGTTAGACAAAATTATTCGAAAATTTGTCAGAGGCAAGCTATTCCATAGAGGCCTTACTCCAGGTCCTTTTTCAAGTCGCCGCGATTTATAGCGACTTATTGCAACTTAAGGCAACTTAAGGCGATTTAAGAAAAATGGGGTGAAAAATGACTGCGACTTCAGACTTAGTGCGATTTAAGGCGACCTAAGGCGATTTAAGGCAACTTAAGGACCCAGAAAATAGGCCTCCATAGAGTTGCACCACTACAGTTAAAATTGTTTTTAAGATAGTTATTACGTAACAACGGAATAGCAAGCTTAATCTCTCAGATTATATAAATTTCTGGTTAAGTATTCTGTTGCAAGGCCGTTATGAGATTTATATACCATTTCTGCTTTTAAAGTTTCACGACGAGTTTTTAAAAGTTCTTCCAATTTAGTATTTCGAATAGTTGAGTTGCATTTGAGTTGTAATAGGCCTTATTACAGTTGAGCACGCCAGTCCGACAATCCAGCGGTATTTAGCATCAAAACGAGGCTATAGGGTCAACTTTTTCAGATGTAGCGCAGAACTATATGGAAAACCTTGAGTATCAAGGAGAAAAAGTTATGACGAGCGAAAAAAACACGAGCTCGGTTCCTGAA
>JAOBAT010073435.1:0-21252 GCA_026413305.1 Hydrozoanthus tunicans | reverse complement strand
CCGTATAGCGGCAGCAATATGCGCCTTAACATGCTTTCGGTCTGACCTCGTTGAGCTGCGTCCTTCGCAATTCAGTCAATGACTGCAAGTAAGGGCGATTAGCTCGCTAGATATTATCATTATTATTATTTTTTTTATCATTATTATTATAATTATTGTTATTATTATTATTATTATAAATCGCTCTAAATCGCGGCGACGTAAGGACCCGGAGTAGGCCCTACTAATCATGATTACCTATTCATTACTTTCATATTCTAGACGGTATTCAGTTTGTTATACGGTTAAACTCAGCCCATGCACTTTGACAAGGAAAAGTTTTCATTTACAAACTTCTGAAAGAAAACCTCAAGGAAACCCGCAATCCAAAATTATTTTTTATATGCTTAAAAACATCAGTTTGGGATTCCGAAAATGCACTTTCTAAAACAATTTTCTTATTGATATTCTGCAAAGAATGAATATTTATATACGTACAAAAAAAGCATTAGTCAATCTCATGGAGGTCGCCATGTTTCACTGACGTCTGACGTCACAATGTCAAGCTGTCAAAAGATCAGCCTTGTTCTGGCTGTTTTATTGCTTACTTTTTTGGTAAAATTATTCAGTAAAACAAACGTTTTCCTTTTTAAGCAACTCGACAAAAAGTTTGTATTTCTTCGATAACAAACAGCAGTTTGACGTTGATGTCACGGACTAGATCACGAGCGCAAAGATGGCGGATCCTTAAACGTTCACTTCGCACGTTTTCTAAACTGTTTCTAATGATATGGCGAAGAGAGGCCCTAAAAGATTACTTTTTCTGGATTCTTAAACAAATAGATTTAAACATGTAAGAAAATAGTTTTGGAGCGCAGGTTCCCTCTAAATTTAAAGCACCCCGACAAGTAGGTTCTGGTTTAGAAACTGCAAAAACCAACCACCAACTCAGCCCATCTTGATACACCAAAGTTTTTGTTTAGCAACTTCGGAAAACCACAAAAAATCGCAATACACTTCAAAGTCAAGCTATCTTTATAAGTTGTGGTGCGTCTGAGACACACAACGAAGCACACGATAGTAGTAATACATCTTAAAGAACCTCTTTTGGACCAAGCAGGGTAAATTATGTAAACGTGAGTGATGACGTCAAAAGTATCGCTCGCGCATCATATTGGAGACCATTTTTTTTTTCTTGTTAAGCCTGACTCTCTATTAGGGACAGAAGCGAAAGTTCTTAAACAAGTTGAATTACCAAACCATTTACAGAAATCCAAAACCATTTCTTGAAATATCAAACCATACATGTTTTAACTATCTTTCATCTTAACCCATGTTCCTGTTTCCTAGTTTCTGTAACTTGATTTTGGTTGAAATTTTGGGGTTGACAATGTTTGTTTTATTGGTAAGCTAGAAAGAACTTCATAAACACTACAAAGCTTCTCTTGTACAAAAAACGTTTTCTTTGAATTTGTTTTTAATCCCGAGCTAAGTTGATTGGGTTTTGATGAACCGGGGCCTGGTCTTACAATTAAGTTTATTGAAATGGGCTGGGCTTCTTCGTAAAATATTGTTTTTAAACCCATCTCTTTACTACCTTCTATATATTTATGTGTGACAAAGTTTGCCATGGATTATTGTAAACAAGAATCCAACGTTTCGTCATATTCTTGTTAGGTGAACTACGATCGGAAAAAGAAAAATTAGAGATTTCCATACCAATGCAAAGAGAAATTGCCAGCTTGCAACAACATAGACAAGAGGAGCACGAGCACGCGGTTGAAGTCCTCGCAAATGCGGTGAACCTAATTAAGGATCTCGTAGACGAAAACTCCCGAATCAAAGCTTTACGTGAAAACAATTTAGTTAGTCCAACAATTCCAAACGGTGCTTGTGTATCGGAAAGAACAACTCCTATAGACTCTGCCAGCATAGGCTCGCCCATCCTAGGCGCTTCAACTTTTGACGGTGTCATCAAGTCTAAAGAGGACTTAAGGCTAGCGTTGGAGAAGCTGATTAAAAGTTCTTTTACGAAAGAGGGTGATAAGAACAGATCTGAAACAACATCGGGAGCTACTTCCGACATCGATTCTGATTTGGAAACCGACAACCTAAGAGAAATGGAAGAAGATGGCGAAGTTACTGTGAATGATGTTGATTCAGGTGCTGAATCGACTGACAGCCAAACTTTTACAGTTTCAAAAAAGCAGCTGAATCGCGCTTTGACGCAAGAAAGGTTTTATTTAAGTAGGGTATATTACTCTGAGTACAAAGACTCACTTAGGAAGGCGTTGACAAAGCTGAACAAGGAAAGGGAACTGTCAAGTAGGAAAGATGAGGATGCAGAAACAAATTTGCTTTTAGGAGTTGCTGAGATTTTAGAAAGGGTTAGTTTTGATTCTAACGCCGAAGAAAACACAGATGCTGATAAAATGTCTGAAACTGACAAAATGCGAAATGCTGGAAACGTCCCCGATGACGACAAACACCAGGACGAATTACAAATACTGGAAAGGCAACCAGAAGAAGGAGACCTGCAAGTTACCAGGCCTGACGAAGAAGAAAATGACCGGGCAGAGGGTACCGCTGACCGAAAAGACATTAAGTTGCAACAGCAACGACAGCCAAAATCTGAGGAAGGTGAATTGCAGTCCAATGCGGCTGTCGAGGACGAAAGAGATGAAGATTCTCAAACCCACAAAGCAGCTGAAGAAGAGGGGAAACAAAAAAAGAATATCGCTGATCAAAAAGACAACAAATTGCCGCAGCAGCAAGAAAAAACAGAGGAAGACAACTCTCAAGGCGAGAGAGAAAGAAACCAAGCCGAAAGTATCGCTGATCACAAAGCCGATGGATTCAAACCGCAACACCAACAAAGACGAGATGAGGACGACTCCCTAATCAAATTGGCTTTGGACGGGGAGAAAGATAAACTAAAACATATCGGTGATCGAAAAGGCGACAATTCACAACAGCAGCAGCGAGAAAAGCCCGAGGATGGCGTTTTTCAAGTCAACAAAGCGGTTGAAGAAGAAAAAGAACAAGAAAAGAGCATTGCTGATCAAAAAGACAACAAAGTGGAGCTGCAGCAACAACGTAAATCCGAGGATGATGGTTCCGAAGTGCGCGAAGCAGTTGAAGAGGAAAATGAAGAAGGAAAGAAAATCTGTGATCAAAAAGACCACAAGTTGCAGCAGCAGAAGCAACAAAAACCCGAGGTCGAAGAAAAAAGTGAACAAGGAAAGAGTATCACTGATCAAAAAGACAAGGTGCAACAGCCAGAGCTACAACATTCAGAGGAAGGTTATTCACATGTTCAGCAAGCTAAAGAAACGAAAATGAATGATCCAATAGACAGTAACGTCTCTAAACAGCAAACGAAGGAAAAAGTTGACAATTTAGTGCAGGAGAAAGAAGACAAAGAAGAAGACGTAGATAAAGATAATGAACATAAAAGGTCTCCCTCTGTGGACGCTACTCCTGGAGAAACACAAAAGAAAGAAGACAAAGACCAAAAAGAAAAACCATCGCTGCAACAACAGAGTGAAAGAGATGATAAAGCAAACGATAAAGAACCAAAAGACTGTAGTTCTTCTTCTGAGTTCTCCAAAGTGGCAAAGGGTATCCATGATTCTGTAAAGAGCATGCCGGATGATGCTGTTGAGGGCCAAGAGCCGACCGGATCTAATGACGAAGTGACCAAAGATGGTAACGTAGAAAAACTGCGAGAGCAGAAATCTCCCGCAACAAAACAGACAAACGAAGACAAACCTCAACCAACAGAAACACGTGGGGAAGAAAGAGACCTAATAAAAGATAAAGCAACAAACAATGACAACAACTTTGACAGAAAACCTAGTGAGAGTCTTCCGTCTGCTAAAGAGGCTCTAAACACGAACAAAGGCGATGACTCTATAAATGGTACAGGAGGTGGCCCTCAATCAGTAAACACCAGTGAACAGCAAAAATGTAAAAACGAAGACGAACAAAAAGACGCACAAACTCGTGTTGCACAAGACTCGTTACAGAATGAAGCGGGTAGCCAACTACCGGCATTAGGCCAGGATGTGAAACGGGATGCTGGTGTTTCGTCAGAAAAGGGAGTTAAACTCGACAAAGAGGGATATACTTTAGAAAGAGAGCCAAAAGTAACAGATAACGAAGACGAAAAAATAAAGAATGGAGCTAAAGAAGAAACAAAGCACACAGAATTACAAAAGCAAAATGGAGATCGCAATTTAGAAAGCAATTCACTTGTTGCAATTCAAGACATGAAAACAACAGAGAAAGGTTCTGAAAACGAAAAAGAAAATGAAGAGAGTTTTGAGGAACTAAAGAAATTTCATCAAGATTTGGAGTCTAGTTTCAAGTATTTGCGTGACTTGGTCGGAAACAGATTTGTAAAAGAAATACCTGAATTGCAAGAAAAGGTAATCGGAAGAGGAAAAGAAGCAGATGATACTGAAAACCGTTTTGATAAAGATGGCCCAGCCAACGTGCAGCAGAAGAAGAAAAATGTACGCGACGAACTAGAGAAAATTAACAAAGAATTGGCTACCTTGAATGAGATTGCCAGTGGCAAACTTGAGGAAAAAGCTGAGGAAATGAAAAATAAAGAACGAGATACTTTAAGATCACTTGAAAAGTTGGAAAACGCATTGAAGCAAATGGAGAATGAAGATACGTTTAAGTATTTGAATGCAGAGAGAAAAGAACTGACTCGCAAACTAAACGAAAAATTTGAACAAGGAAATGAAAGAAAGAACTGCCTGAGAAAAGAAGGCAAACTAGAAAGCGGGTCGTTGGAACAGTTGATATTTGAGGAAGATGAATTAAAGGAGAAGCTACAAGAGAACACTGCATCACTTAACCAACGAAAGAAAGAGCTGAATGATCTGTTGGTTTCAAAAGAACTCGATATCTGCAGTCTTAAAGCAAAGAGTGACGAACTTTCAGCTCAACTCGAAGTGTTAAACAAAGTGTTAAGCAAGCGGGTAGAACCCAGAAAAAATGGACGAAAAGATATAGATGTAGTTAACTTAACGAACAGAGAAATTTCCTTACTTCCAGAACCTGTAATACCAATAGTTAAAGAGCAGTTTGACGCAAAGAAGGAAGAACTTGATATCGATAGTAGTTTCAAAGCAACAGAGAAAAAAATGGAACGATATAAACGAATTATAGAAAGTCAAGACAGAAAGATTTTGCCTTTACAAAATAGACTACGCCGTCTCGAAAGAGCTCTAGAAATGCAAAACCTGAAAGGTAAAACTACACAAGGCAATCAGACGGACACGTCAAAAGGCGAGACAGTTAAAACAACCAAAGGAGAGCAATCAAGTTCTTTTGCAGCTTCGGAAAACGAAGAGAAGGAAAAAAGGAGTACTATTTTAGAATACCTGGATAATAAAAAGCTCGAAATAAATGAAGAAAAAGCAAAGAATGAAAAAGCCTTACAAAACCTGCGAAAAAAATTGCTGTCTCCAGATAACAAAACGCTTTTAGCGCTAGAGTTAGACCTGGATTTGGAAAACGTTGACTCAATCCTAGATACAAAACAAAAACTTCGTGCAGATGTAGAAGGAGTGAGAGCTCAAATTTTGGAATGGGAAAACGGAGCTTGTAGGGATGAAATTGAAGATATAAGGAACATAGGAAATTTAATAAGAGATAGAACAACCGTGACTGCTGAAATGGAAAGTTTGCAAAAGCAAATCGGGGATCTTAATGATGAGGGAAAGAAAACAGTTGAGAGAGGTTCAGAAGTAAAGACACCAGAAGCAAGTCTGACACTTGATATTTTGAAACGAAAAAACAAACTTGAAACTACAATTGAACAGATAGAAGATGAAATGTTCGAAGAACAAGAAAATTTCTTAGATTCTTTAAAACATAGAAATAAAGAAGACACCTCCCCCAGATCGATGTCAACAACAAACAGATATCTTGCTAAAGTAAAGAAACTAGAGTCTGAGCATAAGAAAACCAAAGACGAGCTCGAAGAGCTATTGGCAAGTGGTAGTCTTAAAGACCGTTTCGAAGAAGTAGAAAATAAAACAATAGAGAAAAAACTTATTGAGCAAGAACTTGAAGCCTTGCACGGGAAACTCCATCATGAGCCTATGCGCGCAGCCGGAGCACTTGCCAGTTTAATAGAAGACAAAGAACAAGCAGAAAAAGAAATGAAAGAAATTACTGAAATGCTCAAGGAGTTAAAAGTATTACTTGAAAGAGAGGTCAAAGCGGGTAACGAATCTTTTTCTCGATTACCGGCTAGTATCGTGAAGATGCTTGATCTGGAAGAAAATGTAGCTGACAACGAGGTTGATAATGTGGATGATAAGAAAAAAATGGCGAATGAGTTGGAAGAAAACACAACAGAAGTTGATACCCTTCGAGAGGAAATGCATCGAATTTGCAGCGATTTGAAAGAAATTGAAAAAACCATGAAAGAAAAGGGGTTAAAACTAAAAGAAAAACAACAAGGTTCTAAAGACTCTTGCAAAGAAGAGAAAGATGTTGGAGGTTTGATTGAGTCTAAGAGAGAAAAAGATTTGGTAAAAAGGGACATTGTGGCACGAATCAAAAGTTGTAGTCCCAGTGAAAAAACAGATGAGAGAAACATGGAAGATGCAGTGGAAAAGAAATCACAAATAACAGAGCTAAAAAAGAAACTTAAACTTGTTGCAGACAAACGTTGCTCCATTGACAAAGCCATTAACGATAATTTGGAAAACCTCTATAAAGCAGATGGCTCAGATCCTAACGAAACAAACAGCGTAGACATATTAGCTACTTTATTGAAGAAGCAATGGGATTTAGAAGAAGCAGTTCTATGTCTGAACGAAATAGGTTCCCTTACGATGAAAAAGAATCAGCTAGAGAGGCATGGTGCTCGAGGAACAAGCAACTGGAGAAGCAGAAGCAACCCATCTCAAAACGAGCTGAAGGATTTACTCCAGGACATTAATGAAATGAAAAACAAGAAAAGATTGTTTGAAGAAAAGTTGTCAGAAAAATTACGCGTGATACAAAACCTTGAGAAAAAGAAAGAGGAAAACTCTGAGCGTACAGATGAAGTGGATGCAACGCTGGAAATGATCAAAGATATGATAGGAGGCATGCTCGTTAAGGTAGAAAGTGAGGAAGAAGAAATGCTTAATACTATAGACGGCAATGTTGAGGAAATCGAAGCTCGAATAGAAGAACTGGATAAACAACAAAAGTCGCTTGTTTCAGATCTCCATCAGGCAAGTGAAAATTTGAAAGAGAAAGAGAATAACATAGAGTTCTTAACAGAGGATGTTGCTTGCCTCAAAGAACTACTCAGAGACAAAGAAAACCTTAGAACCTATCTTGATGAAATTGACAAGAGCTTAGAAGACTTACCCGCTACCTCCGCTGCATTCTCAGACCAACCAAGCTTCAGGTACGTAGGTACTCTTGAACGTGTAAGAAATTTAGTAACGCATTGTATGATTGTCTAAAGACCAGATAAAATAAGAGTAAAAGTTTCGATAATTAGCTTAACTTTTCATCTTTTCTGCATTTAAGAAGTATTTTGTTACAAAGACAACATAGAGTAGCGAATGGTTAATCCGAGACGATCCGGGATGCCGAGACCTGCCCGAGACGTTAAAAAGCAATGAATAATTTGAGACCAAGACGTTACGATACGAAGAACCCGAGACCGAAACTTGAAATACCGGGACACCAAACAAATTTCAAGCAAAACAGTGGTTTCAAGCTCTGCCGAAAACGCTGAGAGTGCGAGCTATTTTGTGCACAAATCCGAGACTGCAAGACGGGAGAGTCAGGATGGCCGAGCGGTTAGCGCTCGTGCCTCCCACCCGGGATCGAGTCCTGGTTTCCGCATGTGGGCTGAGATTTGTCGATCTCAATCTGACTCCGAGGGTTTTTCGCCGGGCTCTCCGGTTTTCCTCCCTCAACAAAACCGATACCCAGCTAATTCTATCTGGCCGTGGAGCTGTGCTCCGAGGTAACGCATGGGCCTTATAGCGGTAGCAATATGCGCCTTAACATGCTTTCGGTCCGACCTCGTTGAGCTGCGTTCTTCGCAATTCAGTCCATTCGACTGCAAGAGGGCGATTAGCTCGCTAGATATTATTAGGGAGGGAAAAAATACGAGACCTCGTGACATGACAAAAAAGATGACGAGATTTCGAAAAATAGCCGTAGTTTACCAAGAAATTAGGAAGCCAAATGTATATGAACACATTCATATGATGGAATCTATTTCGAATTAATAACCCTTAAGGTCATTCCATCGAAATAGAACCCGCACCTAGATTTTTCTCAAACTTTCCTCATTTATCAATCATTTTATGTAAACTGCAAAAATGGAATAAAAAAGGGGTGTGCCGGTGTTAACTTTCGAGATATGATGGATGCAAACACACCCTAATGGGTTATTTTTGTTGTTGTAAGCTTGAAAGTAAAACTATAAATTTCTTATGTGGCCAATCAAGATAACATCGAGGAGCGTAAGGGAAATAAAGGAAGGTAACGTAAAGAGTTCTCCTGGATTAGGGGAATAATTTTCTCGTGGTTTTCAGCAAAAACATTTTTGGCAAGGAGGAATTTTTGTGTGCTTTTGTTGTTACTATATTTCAATACCTCAAAAAAAGATATGTATTCTTGTCTATGTTTTTTATATTTTTTCACACTTGCAACACTTAGATTTTTCCTATTTTTTTTCTTCAGAGAGTCGTGTTGAAATTTGACTGATTGACGAAAAAAAAATTGTGGGGTACCAGTGCTTGTTTGGGAGAAACTCTAGGAAAACTGGCAAAACACGTGCTTTTTTTACCCAATTTCCGAGGGGAGACTGGAACCGAGTTAAACAATGTATTTTTTTTTTCTGATATGTCTTCGAGAGCTCAACATTCACTAGAATATGACAAAAATGTGTAAACATTTTAAAATTTCTAATGTCCGCAGTAAAGATGTGCAATGCAAAACAGGGGAATTACCTTAAGACTTATACGCATAATTTTTTCATATTTGTTTCTGTCTACTTTTTATGATCATTTATACGAAACTGTTTTAATTATAGATGAACTAAAGACCATTTAAGATCACCAAGTTATCCTATTTGCCCAGTCAAAGTCTTAACAGTGAAACAAGAAAGCTGTTGGTCGTATAACTTGAAATCTAGCGAAACGTGTGCAAAATTGTAAAACTTTAGTTTAAGTAACAAAAAAATTTCGAGATAAAACTCAACAATTGTCTTTTTTTGACAACATTTATGAGAGTTTTTTGTTCGTACATAATATATATCACAAAGGAGCATCTTTGAAGGTAATTTTTTCTCAACGTTTCTTTTTTTTCAGGGTGGAAAATAGGAACAAATTGATGGACGAAAAAGACAGGTTGGTTGGAAAGCTACAAGAGTTAAGAGATGAGAGACAAAAACTGCTGATGGAAGTTGATAACGAAGCACTACAAGAATCAATAGTCGAGTTAACTGAAGAGCGAGATCAACTGAAGCAACAAGAAAAACAGTTGAGTCAAAGTTTGGGTGATGGGTTGAGCTCAGAGAAAAATTGCGATCAAGATGAAGTACGTTATTATAGAAACGTTCTGGAAAGGTTAAAAACACAAAACAGTACGTTAGTTGGCTTGTTAAAAGAGGACGACGCTATCAAAGAAGCGTATTCCCGTCAACAGAAGGACGCTGAACGAGAAATTGGACGTCTTAAATCCAAAGCAGGAGAAAAGCTTTTCAATTTATTAACAACAGCCAACTTAAAGGAACAGACCTTCAACGAAATACCTCAGGAAATAACAGACCATCTTAAAGATGAGTTGACAGTACTAGATGTCTTAAAAGAACAATTGAGAGACATTCAGGCCCTTCGGCAGCTAAACGAAAGACTAAATACTGAGTTAAACTCTTTGAGGGAAACCGTTGGCGAAAATATGGCTGATGAGGTTCTAAGTAAGTCTCTGACTGACGATGAAGTTATGGCAAACGCGTTTGTTAGTGCAGCAGAAGCAGAGAGGAAGACCATAAATGATATACTTGAAGAACAAAAAGAAAAGCTCGAAACAGTCAAGTTCAGGCTTGGTTCCAGCCTCTTTAGTACTCTGTCGCGGACTCAGGAAGAGTTAAACGTTGAGAGGCCTGAAACCAAATTAGACCAGATCGAGGGGGCGAGAACCGAAACACGCACGGAAGTAAAAAGCAACTTAACGCCTTCTTCAGATCATGAAGGTGTCCCAGGAAAAGTGATTGACGGGGAAATGACTGTAGAAGAAATCTTGTCATCCTACGAGCATGAGCATAGAGTTTTGAAGGAAAGGCTTGGAGAAGGTTTATTTAGCACATTGCTTGCAACTGACGAGAAAGCTGATGATGTCTCTAATGTAACTAACATAAAAGAAAGTCAACCTACAGACAAAACTAGTGCAGAACCTGATAAAGAATTTAACGAAGATCAGAAATTTGAACCACCTTCAAACGAGAAGCAAGAAAGCTTGAAAAAGGAAGGAGAAGAGACAACAGATCAAATCGAGGGAGACAGAACCGAAACACACACAGAAGCGAAAGGTGGCACGACGGCTTCTTCAGTTCATGAAGGTGTCCCAGAAAAAGTGATTGACGGGGAAATGACTGTAGAAGAAATTTTGCTATCCAACGAGCATGAACTTAGAGTTTTGAAGGAAAGGCTTGGAGGGGGGCTATTAAACGCACTGCTTGCAACTGACGAGAAAGCTGATGATGGCTCTAATGTAATTAACATAAAAGAAAGTCAAATGACAGGCGAAACTAGTGCAGAACCTAATGAAGAATGTAACAAAGATCAGAGTTTTGAACCACTTTCAAACGAAATCGAGCAAGAAAGCTTGAAAAAGGAGGGAGAAAGGACACCACGCCCTTCCTCTGCGGCAGTAAAGCGACGACCAAAGAAACTATCAATGATGTATGACAGGGATGGCTTTCCTATTTCAATACTATGGAAAGAGTTAGCTCCTAAAAACAAAACCTTGGAACAGGTGTTAGCTAAGATGGAAAAAGACCTCGATACAGCGAGAGAAGAAAACAAGATATTTCGGGAACAGCTCGGAGACTTTCTTGCTGACAGTATAATTAACGGTAGTGAAAGCCGGGGGTCCAACAAATCCGAAACCCAGAACGTCCCAACTGCAGAGGAAGAGGAAGGAAAATTAAAACCGTCAACTAAGCGCGAAGAGAAATCTGAAGAGTTCCTCAGGCCCATAGACAACGAAACACAGCAAGGAAATCAGTCGGAGATAGAAAAAAAGGACTCCGACGTCGAAAACGTTTTGGTACCAATTGTCGAGAAGATGAAAAAGGAAGGAAAATCTCTTGCCGAAGTCATCTCAGACTTCGAGGAATGCAGACAACTTGAAAGTGATAGCGGGGACCAGAGCAAGATATCAAAACTGAAAGATAAAATAAGTGAACTTGAAACCGAAGTCAAAGAAAGAGAACGTAAACTGTTGGTCCTGATGAACAGAGTTGGTGATCCGTTGGCTTCAGGTATTCTTGACAATGGTGAAGCGGCATCGAAGTTGTCAAACGATTCTCAGCCTAACATACTAAGTAGAATGGCTAAAGACGACGTGACTGTCAGTGAAGTTGTTATGGATTACGAAAACAAAATGCTGGAATGTAACAAGGACCTTCAAGGTGAGTTAAAACACATTACATTATTTTCGAATCGAAACTAAAATTGTACTTTTATACACAGATTGCCACGAACGCCTAAAAGGAATTGAAGAAAAGCTTGGAGTGGAATTGTGGGAAACACTTTTGACAAGTGGTGTTGATGAGGACAAGCCAGGCGCCGAACTGTCTTTAAGACTTCAGGCGGTCGAGATAATGAATGAAGAAGACGAGTCTTTATCTGTTGTTTTAAAGGAATACGAGGAACGACTTAAAAAGTTGACTGACGAAAATGAATGCTTGAGGAAACTTACAAATGGGGATCAAGAAGCTAAATCTGTAGGCGATATGATATTCAAGCTGCAGAATGAATTGAAAGAAACAGAAGAAAAAGCCGATGTTGCCAGTTTCAAAGTAGAGCAACTTAGACAACAAATAGGTCCCGACCTAGCTGATAGAATCCAGGATAGTAAAGGCCTAGAGGAAAGTGGCTTAAGTTTAAAAGCTACTGATGTGATGCGCAGGGAACAGGTAACCTTATTTGTTGTTGTGGAAAGGTACGAAAATGAAATAGTTAGGCTACAAGAGGAGAACAGAAATTTGAAGCTGTTAGAAGCGGATGACAATGAAGTAAAAAATGAAGAAAACCCTAAAGAAATGGATTCAACAAGAAAAGAACTTAGGAGTTTAAAAGAAAAGATTGGTCCCGAGCTAGTAGAAGAAATGGAGAAGCTGAAAACGGAGAATCCTCAATTTTCAATAAGGGCAGTAGAAGAGATGGCTAAAGAGGGTATCTCTCTATCAGAAATCATCACGTTGTACGAAAAAAAATTAGGGATCATTGTTGAAACTCAAACTGAAAAAGAACTCAGACAACTCAGGGAAGTAATTGGAGAGAGTCTGGTTCAGAATTTGCTGAGTCCCAAAGAGAAGGTGCTTAACTTGCAATCTTTGGAAGCTCTTCTTAAGCGAGAAAAAACAATTCTTGCAGTTCTAACGGATTATGAAGAGCGCCTTGACAAACTAAAATTAGAAAACATGAAACTTAGAAAACTTTTGCCTGACTCTGATAAGAGTTCTGGAGAAACATCGCTGGAAGAAACAGATCTGAAGAAAGAAAGCGAAGAAAAATCAATGGCGACCAAAGAAACAGATTTAAAGAAAAACGACGAAAAGACAATGGCGACCCAAGAATTAACAAAACTTGAAATTCTAGAAAAAAGGCTGGGAAACAGTTTATCAAACGCTATCATTGACATGGAAACAGTGAGAGAAGAAGAGTTCAAAACTAGGGAATTGGACGTTAGCCCATTCACACTTGATCTTCTAAAGAGGGCGACAGCAGACAACAAGACCCTTGCTGAGGTGCTTGATGAAGACGAAAATCAGTCTTCAGGTAAATTGTAGTGGAGGCTTTTTACCTTATACATTGCTTTTGATGTTACAAGGGTCGTGACTAGATAGGGTGTAGTACAAGATGTTTTCTAGAGGATACTGGAATAGAACTAATATACTTTGGGTGATGACGTCTCTCATTGTCCCAGCTTGAACCTTGTCTTAGAGACTGTGATTATGAGTGATGTCTTTACAAAAAAAATATGTTCACGTCTAAAACATAATTTGAACAAAAAGTACCTTATCATGTTAGGTTCAGGTTACAGGTAGTTTTTTGTAAATCAACATTAGTTTCTTGTACGTAATGGCTTATTTCAAGTTCTTCCTTTTTATTCTTTCAATACGACTCATAACTACATAACTGATATGTTAGATGTAGATATTATTTTACATACCTCATTTCAACTAGTTGAAGCAATGATGAAGTCACATGTATGAGTGAAAAATTAAAGCACAAAGCTGAAGCTTTATCGAGGAAAAAAAGAACAAAACGAAAGACAGAACAGATGTTCTGTGGAGGGTAGGAAACATCACGTGACATCGTTTTGTGAAAACCCAAAACGTTTGAGTCTAAGCTCAGTTAGTTCATCAAGTATGTGAATGATAAGTTTCATTACCAACCTCATGTTAAACTAGTTTAGATGCCCCTTAGTTTCAATCCAACAAATTCTTGATGTGTTATCTAATCTAACGATTAAAGCCTATTTATCGATATTAAAGTATTTCTTCTTTTAAGGAACATTTTTAAAAACTGTTTCTTCTTTTAAGGAATATTAAAATGTTTCTTTTTATTTTAAAGTTAAAAACTTGGAACGCGAAAAGAAGCTTGGAAAGGAGCAGGAAGACAAATTGGTCCTTAGGAAAAAACTTGATGAGCTTTCTTCAAAGATTGGCGAAGAACTGTGTCAAGAATTGCTCGATGACGACAAGGAAGTCCACGAAAGAGATGGATCAATGGTAGTGCAACTTATGGTCCAGAAAGGAGTACCTTTGGCAAAAATTATTGAGGATAATGAAAATGACATTTGTAAGTTGAAGAGAGAGAACGAAACTCTTCGACAAGCCCTGGCAGCTGAAAACCCTGATATGTCAAATATTATAAAGACAATTGAAGATTACGAAAAAGAAAACGCTCAGTTGAAAGCTAATAATAAAAACTTTGAAAAACTTGGAAAATGGATGGGTCAAGATTTGAAGAACAAGATCTTGGGATTTGAAAAGTATCAACCGAAGAATGCCGAAACAAAACTTCCACCAAATCTCACAAACGTTATGCAAGAAGAGGAGCAAACTTTGGCTGATGTAGTAGCTGCATATGAGTTTGATTTAGTACAGCTTAGAGAAGAAAACGACCGACTCAAAGCAAGCGAGAGAGAAATGGAAATTCTGTCAAGAAAACTTGGATGTGATTTCACGAAAGAAATCTTGCAAAGCCAACAACAGGGCACCGATGATAAAAAAAGTAGCAAACGTGCAGTGAAGGCACTTGAAAAAATGGACAAAGAAAGCCAAACTTTGGCTGACGTTTTAAAATGTTATGAAGAAGAGCTTGATAGCCTAACGGATGATCTGAACACGGTAAGGACAAAGGCTGGAAAGAACTTGGTAAATGATATTTTGAAGCTCAAAACAAGTAGAAATTCTGACGATACACCATGCGTAAATGCGATACTTACCCTTAAGAGAGAAGATAATACGCTTGAGGAAATTATTCAAGAGTACGAGAAAAACCTTGAATCTAAAGAAAAAGATGGTTCTGCGGCCGAATACGAAAGTGAGTATGAAAAACTACTGGAAGAGGAGAAAGAAAAAAGCCAAAAGCTTGAGAGCGATGTACAAGACTTACTGCAAGATATTATAAGCTTAAAGATGAAGCTTTATGATGATACCGAAGATGACGAGCGTAACATAAGAGAAAGAATGGAAGAGGAGCGCGATCTAAAAGAAGAAATTAAACGTCTACAAGATGAACTCCAGAACGAAAAACAGAAGTCGAAAGCACTTTCAGAAAGTAAAGATAGTATATCAGGTGAATTAGAAAATACGAAAGCCGAAAGCATAAAGCTGAAGGAAGCTAGGGATAAAATGGAAAAACAAAACGAAGAGACATTTAGGGAGAAAGAGGATGACATCAGGTCACTGAAGGCAAGTGGCGATAAACTAGAAAATGAAGTAAGAAATTTAAAAGAGCAACTGGAAAAAAAGAACAACGAGTTAAAAGAAATGAATAAAGACATGATGAACAGGAAAGAAAACGAACTGCAACTTAGTTCAGAGGTTAGAGATATTAAACAGGAAAAAGAGGAATTTGAGCAAGAGAATGCAAACGAAAAGCTGAGGAAAACCATCAGTGAATTACAAGAGGAACTCGAACAACTAAACGAGGTTAATAAGCAAGCTAGAGCTGAAACTCTGAACGCAAAAGAACTTGCTAATGAGGTTAGATTATCCGAAAAACAGAAAAACGAAGCACTGAAATGTCAGTTAGATGAAAATGAGGAGTTGCTTAAAGAGACAATAAAGAGATATCAGGATCAGTTTGGCATTTTAGAACAACAAAAGGAAAAGCTGGAAAGTCAGCTAAATCAAGAAATTGCAATACTTCGTGATAAATTAGAAATTGAAAAAGGGACTTCGGAAAGGCAAAAGACAGATTTTGATGCAGCTTTGAACCGGGAGCGAGAACACGTTAAACAAGACTTAGAACACGAGTTTTCACGAGAAAGAGAACGTTTAAAGAAAGAATTTGATTACAAGCTTGAAGAGCTTAAAAGAAGAGAAGCTGAACTCCAAAAAGACATTAAAGAATTAGAAGAAAGTCGCGAAAAGGAAAAGCAAAAAATGATTGAAGCGTTTTCGGAGGAAAAAAGTGAGCTTCGACGACAATTTGACGAGGACCTTACTGCAAAAGATGGAGAATGTAGAAAGCAGTTAGAAACGATGAGAGACGAAATGGAGAGCAACTTTGCAGAACAAAAGCAGGTATTGTTTGATTCCTTCGAAAAAGAAAAGGAAGAAATTCATAGTTTTACAATAAGTAAAATAGCTGAAGAGGTGTCAACAGAAAAGGCCGAATTGGAAGCAAGTTTTCAAACAATGCTTTCACAAATTGCAAAGGAACATGAACGCGATATTGAAGCCGTTGAGGATGATTTGAGAACGAATGTTGAAACTTTTAAAGAGGAAAAACAAACCATTGTATCTGAAATGCAAAATGAGAAAGCAGAGCTTATTTCTGCTCATGAAGAAGAAAAGAAGCTCTTCGAAAAAGAAAAAGCAGAAATGACAGCTAACTTTGAAGAAATGCTTTCACAAGCTGAAAAGAAAAATGAACGTAATGTTGAAGCTCTCGAAAATGATTTAAGGGAAAAATCCGAAAAGCTCCAAGAGGAAAAACAAAACATTGTGTCTGAAATGCAAAATGAAAAACAGGAACTCGTTTCTGCGCATGAGAAAGAAAGAAAACTCATGGAAAACACGATACAAAGTTTGTTAAAAGAAATCGTCAAGTTAAAGCATCAAAGAAAAGAACTGCGACTGCTCCACCGAAAAGAAAAGGCCGAACTCGAAGAAATTTGTGAGCAAGAAAAAGCAGAAATGAATATCAATTTTGAAAAATGTAAAACGGACTTGATAGAGAAACTGCAGCATGATTTTTCTCAAAATCTTTTGAACGAAATAACCAAACGCGAGACCCTGATTGAAGATCTAAGAGACGAATTAAATAGTGCTGAAGTGAGAAACAAGAATTTGGTGGTTCAACTTACTAAAAACGCAAGCGAAAGGGAGCCACAAAACCATGAAATTGTTGCATTGGAGCCAACTCAAAGAGATAACACAAAGGCCCTTCAAGACAACATAGAGCAAGAATATGAAGAAAAGTTAAAACGAGAAAAACGGAAGTTTGAAGAAACAATGCAGGGTTTAAGAAGGGAAGTGCACACTTTACAAGAGAAGAGAAAACTGATTCAAGATCGTGTTTATAATCAAGACCCGACTTACAATGAACAAAAAGTTATCGAAAAAAGCATTGCAAATTACAAAAAGGAAGTTTTAAAAAAACTAGAAGATGAAATGCAGCAGAAGATAGCTAGAGAAAAACGACCTTTGGAGGAATCTATTGTTGAACTACAAAAAGAAAACGAAGATTTAAAACAACAGAAATGGGATTTGAAGAGTCAACTCAGAAGAGAAAGATTAAACATGGAAGAAGAATTTGAAAAAGAAAGAGAAAAGATAGAAAACAGATTTGCCAAAGAAAAAGAGGAATTGAAGAGTAAGTACGAAAGTCGAGTGCAGAAGGAGCAGACAAAAAGAGCCATGGTTGAAAAGGTTCATCGCGCTACAAGTCCAGCTGGTACACTTGTAAGTATCATTGAATTAAATATTTTTAACCCTGAAATCTCATTTTAGTACTAGAGTCGAAATCTTCAAGATAGACACCCGATAAGACGGACACCTCAGAAAACGGACACCAAATCTTAGTCCCTGCCGTGCGTTTTCTGTAATTTACTGTAGTTTAAGGTCACCTCTATAAAACGGACACCAAGTCTTGGTCCCTGCCGTGCATTTTGTCAGTCATTTACTGAATTTTAAGTTTCTATAAGACAGACACCTCTTTAAAACGGAGACCAAATCTCGGTCCCTGCCATGCGCTTTCTGTAATTTACTGTATTTTAAGTTTCGATAAGACGGACACCTCTATAAAACGGTCACCAAATCTTGGTCCCTGCCGTGCATTTTGTCAGTCATTTACTGTATTTGAAGTTTCTATAAGACGGACACCTCTTTAAAACGGACACCAAATCTTGGTCCCTCCCGTGCGTTTTCTGTCATTTATTGTAGTTTAAGTTTCGATAAGACGGACACCTCTATAAAACGGACACCAAATCTTAGTCCCTGCCGTGCGTTTTCTGTCATTTATTGTAGTTTAAGTTTCGATAAGACGGACACCTCTTTAAAACGGAGACCAAATCTTGGTCCCTGCCGTGCGTTTTGTCAGTCATTTACTGTGTGTTAAGTAACTATAAGACGAACACCTCGTTAAAACGGACAGTTGAGGCCGGTCCGTTAGTGAGGCTCAATTCCGGTTTTTCAAACGAGAAGTACGTTTAAAACGAAAATGGCTACTATCAAGACAGAAAGATATTGACAACAGATTGTTTTCACGTCGCTTTAACAAAAAATAAAATAGGTAGTTTGTTTAGCTCTAGTAAGACGAAAAACATATTTAGAAAAAAAGGAAAAGCCAAAGATCGTGCAGTTTTCTTGTAAATTTACTTCGAAAAAATCACAACAGTTTTGAAACTAGATATGTTTCGGCAAGTCTTATGCATCATCAGTTGTGTATTATAAAGCTATTTGGAAATTAATTGTATACTTATCTGAAAATGCTACGTTACACTGTGTTACTGCATATTATTGATGCGTTTATGAAAATAATTTTAAATTGACATGCTTCACTGATGATTTAAGATAGGCTTATATATATCCCGAAGGATATGTAACGCCTCTTTGATTTTTAACTGGAATTTAGTTTCAGTATAATCAATTATTTCAAAGCATTGAGATGACGCCATGCTTTTGCACCTGTGGTTGGAATTAAGATGCCTTGTCAGTGGCTAAGTGGTCCCGTACACGTGTGGCAAAATGTCGGTCGTTTTCATCGATGTAACTGTAAATTAACATCGGTTTTTAGTAGTTCTCTTTAAGTTATCATGAGACGTTTTCGGAGCGAAGTTCCTTCTTCAACTGACAGGCTTTAAAAATATTCTTCTAATTAAATTTTTCTTTCCCTTATTATTTTGCGAGTTCAAGAATTTAATGAATAAAAACGTATCAACAGCCTTGTTACTTATCCTGCTTATCCACACAAACTAAGCAATTGTTCTAACTTAAAAACCATTTCTTGAAAACTTACAAAGTAACCATTCATTTAAACTTTTAACCAAGTAACCATTCAAAAAGATTCTGAAAATTTCTTCAACAAAGTCTGATGTTTTTAATGTTATTGAGACTTTATAACTTTGAGTTTTAAAAATTTAGCAACCCTCCAGACAGCCGAACCGGCTGGATTTTGTATCACTAACTTATGCTTGTGTAAATATACCAGGATTCGAACAGGCACGAGGAGGCCAGCAGAACCTTGCAATGGGAAAACATTGACTTGCAGGATGAAAATGAACATTTAAAAGGCGAAAACAAGCGGCTAGCAATGAAACTTGAAGTCCTTGAAACTAACTTTCAAGACGTCGTTGCCAGTGAAAAGTTAAAGGTATATTTAATTTTCTTACGCCAAAAGACACCACAGTTTATTTTGTGCCAAGGTATTTTACGAAGAAGTGTTCTTCTGGCAGCTGATTTGTTTTTAAAGAATGAGCACGGAGCTTAGAAACCAAGCTAAGAAGACAACTATGGATTTTGAGGGAAAATATGACATTTTTAGGGCAATATCGCCCGGTGTACTAGCGATCCAGAAACGGGATTTCGCCGAGATCTGTTTATACTGGTCGATATAAAATAATCGGACGACAAAGATTGAATAAGATAAAGAGTACCACCTTTGATTTAACGTAAAATTAATTTTCTAGCGATCTCATTGGACAAGAAGATAAGCCTTGCTCTCTAGTACCGTTTTCACATACATTTCGTTTGAAAAAATTTGATTCTATTTCTGCTGAATTTATTTTTGAAGTACTTAAACAATGCCTTCTCATTAATGTTCACCCGACCTTTCCATTTCTGAATGACGTTTTGTCATGAATTAAGTGTGGTCATGCACTTGGCCTCGAACTGCAAACAGCCTATTATTATGCGAAAGCAATCTTCACAATCTGAATGCACTTTTATGCTTGATTCTTACAATGACAGAAGCGGACTCGAGCATTAGAATTGGAAAAGAGTCGTATGAAATGAGATAAAAAATTGGGCTCAAAGGAGTCTAGGAAACTTGCTGATTACCCAATTATTAATTGTCTTTGGATTTTAGTCAGAATTCTCATACAGAATCTATCTATTCTATTGCAGGTGCAGAAGATGAAAGAAATCAAAGAAAAAATTCCCAAACGAGTAAGCGTGTTTGAGCACAAACAAACCAAACATAATTTCATTGGATGAGGTTCCAGCTTGTGATATCTGTTTTGCTATTTTAGCATACTTGGTATTTTTTTAAGTATTTCAAATATCTAGTGCACATATTTTTGACAACACACCTAAAGAATTGCAGAAAAGTGAACAAAAGAGTATTTTTGGGCAACTTGATTGAAACCTTGCAATACCAACCTTTCAACAGCGTCCTACCTTTCCTTATCTACCTACCTTTCCATACCAAACTACTCCCTATACCTGCTTACATTCTTTTACTAATTAATCTGTCTCCTATTACTACCTACCTTCCTACGCCTACTTTCACCTTCCCATAGATAACTATATACCTTGCTATACCTTAATTCCAACACCCTAGTTTCCCACACCTATCTACCTCCTATACTACCTATCTTCCTCTACAAAGCTATCACGCTATACCTAACTACTTCCCATACATACCTAAGTTCCTCTACCGACCTTCTACCCTATACTGACCTAGCTACCTCCCATACTAACTACTTTCCTCTACCAACCTCCCATCTCTCTCCTACCCACATCTCACACGTACCTACCTTGCTTTACCAGCCTCCCGCCCTTCACCTACCTACCTCCTGTACGTACCTCCCACCCTTCACCTACCTACCTCCAATACGTTCCTACCTTCCTCTACCATCTACTACTCTACACCTACATACTTCTCATGCGTACCTACCTTCCTCTACCAACCTATCACCCTATATCTACCTACCTCCTGTACGTACCTACCTCCTCTACCAAGGTACCACTCTATACCTACCTACCTCCCATACGTACCTACCTTCCTCTACCAACCTATCACCCTACACCTACCTACCTCCTGTCGTACTACCTTCCTCTACCAACCTACCACCCAACACCTACCTACCTCCCCTACGTACCTACCTTCCTCTATCAACCTACCACCCTACACCTACCTACCTCCCATACGTACCTACCTTCCTCTACCAACCTATCACCCTACACCTACCTACCTCCTGTACGTACCTACCTTCCTCTACCAACCTACCAACCTACACCGACCTTCCTCCCATACGTACCTACCTTCCTCTACCAACCTGTCACCCTATACTTACCTACCTCCCATACGTACCTACCTTCTT
>JAOBAT010073424.1:0-21256 GCA_026413305.1 Hydrozoanthus tunicans | reverse complement strand
TTGAGTGAGGCTTGTTTGTTCTTGATGTAAAAAGCTTCTTTGAATAAGAGCAGATTCCAATTAGAGTCGGAGTCAATTGGAATCTGCTCTTATTCAAAGAAGCTTTTTACATTCTATATTTCTGGAAACTGTCAGCTCACTCTGGATTTTGGTCACACACGACTATCCTAGTGACGTATTCAATGGTGCAAGAAATGAGTATAACAGGAAAATAATTGATATAGAATACTGAGAATCCAATAAAAATGGTAAATGGATTGTTCAAAGACAAGTTGCCATTGTTATTGAAATTTAATTCTATACAATTTCTTGTTACACTCATTTCTTGCACCATTAAAGATGACACTTATTGTCACGAAAAATGTTTGGTAAACTAAAAAATGTTGTGTACACGTATTTCCTAATTTCATATCAAGATTCACAAATACACGTTTGTATAAATAATAAAGATAGGCGTAAGATTTATAACTTATAACTGAAGAAGACACTATAGTAGTGTCGAAACATGTTCCTTGAACTATTTCTGTTTTGCTGCTTTCAAGACCTATTCACATCGATGTATCTATGAACAAATGAATAATGAATGATTGCATTCGTGTCTGCACACATGATGTACACTCAAAACTTGTACGGACAAAATTATTTAAATGGGTGTTGGAAGCAAGTACAGAGGCTTTGTTTTGTAAGCTTGATTTTTGAACCTGCTTACCTCGAATGCGGAAAACATCATTGGCCCATACTCCACCAGTAAACCACTTGCAGCGATTGTATCTACCATATCTACCATAGGTTAAGTGGGCACGGCGTCCGGACCAGCACTCCAAATGATACTGGACTGAAAACACTTTGTATCCTCTCCTCATCGCAATCCGACCGCATCTATTAGCCAATCGGAAACCCCTAAAGTGTTTCCCCCGCAGATAAAGAATACGCCTCGGTAGGGCTCTTCTTGCTTTGTCTCGGAAACATCCCAAGAATTGGAAGCGAGGATCAAGTTTGGCTGGTCTTGGCTTAGCTATAAATGCACAACAATTATTAGAAGAGTTTAGATACCATACAAGGAACAGGTTTTTTGTACGTGAGTTTTTGTTTGACTTATGCTCTATCTATCTCAAAATACACCAGCATCCCAAATTTGTCTTCAATACATCCAAAGGTTATGGATTGGCTGCAGAATTTTTTTTTTAAATGCAAGTTTGTTGCACTACTCGTGACGTCATCAGTTGAAGAATTTAAATGTTGGTACCTCAAAAACCATGAAATATTTTGACAAAACGTTTTCAACGGTGTTCTTCATTTAACAGGTCTATCCACTGAAGTAAAGTTTTTTATCTCATATGCACTTAATGTAGGCAGTGTTTGACCGACACCAATGTCTTTTTACCTTTAAGTGCGCGATATACATCGTTGCGCCAAGGTCCTCCAGTCCAGTGGCTGCAACCTCTTATCCTGCCGTATCTACCGTAGGTCTTATGAGCATTGCGTCCAGACCAACACTCGTTGTGGTTTTGAACTGAGAAGATTTTGTATCGTCTCCTCAGGGCAATCCTACCGCACCGATTTACCAGTCTGAAACCTCTCCAAAAGCCTCGCAGTCTCAAAATTAATACCCGTAGAGCTCTTCGGGGTCTGTCCCGGAAGCATCCAAGAGGTCTAAATCGCGGGTCTTTCTTTGTACTTCGTCCTAAAAAAGGGAAAGAAATCACTTCTGAATATAGGTTTTAATTTTCATGACTAATGATCTATTAATGTCTGATCATTTTTTAATATCGTGACCAGAGACAGACGTGAAGCGACTACTTCTCTGCGCTATTTTCGTTTCGGTGTCATTATCTCTTATCTTTGAGGTAAATATTGTCTCATACCCACTATTTCTAAATCAATCAAGATAGTTTATACAAAAAATTAAATACTCCTTTTTCATTTTTTGTTTTTAAAACTGTTACTTAACGAGAACATTTTAATGTTCCTTTCTTTCACAAAGATGAAACTCTACCTCTGATTATATATACATCGTTGCCCCATGGAGCTCCGGTATAATGGCTACATCCTCGTCGTCTGCCGTGTTTGCCGTACGTCTTGTGGGCTTTCGGTCCAGACCAGCACTCGTTGTGGTTCTGTACGGAGAAAACTATGTATCCTCTCCTTAGTGCAATTCTACCACATTTGTTGACTAACCAAAATCCGCGGTAAAACCCTCTAAGCAACAATATTCGTACTGGCAAAGCTCTTCTGGGCTTGTCTCTGAAGCAGCCGACGAAGTGGAATCTTCGGTCTCTTCTAACTGGTTTCCGTCCTGCAGAGAACAGGCAAAAGTAAAATAATTCAGAAAAATATCTTTGATTTTTTTGACGAGTGAAATAGCCTTTGCAACGAAGGACTTAGACCTCGTTTAGTACTGCAGTAAGGAGAAGAAATGTTAGCATTGTTATCACAGCACGTCAGAACATACTTCAGCTTTTCAAGGTTGGTAGGATGTCATGACTTATATCATTGTGTTTGGTTTCCTTACAAGATCGGCTTGGATGTCCTATTTTTTCGCTCTTTGACAAACAATTATCTAATTTAGAACAAAATGCCACAGGGCTCCTCACGAGTTTGCAATTATATAGAAACAACTGAACGACTAACCTGTTTTAAAGGGTAATAAAAATATTGAGTATAGAGAAAGCCTAAGTAAGTAAGTGACCAATAAGAATATCAGTTTTCTGTTTTTATTTTGTTTTACAACATTTTGACTAAGGGAGTCACGGGGGAACAGGTAATAGAACCCGAGATTTCTGCCAATCAGAACTTATGCTTTAACATCATTATCCGCTCCAAAATGTGTTAACAAAAAGGACCAGTAACTTGTTCTTTCAAAGTTGATTTCTCTTTTTAACTTTATGCAATAAAAACTAAAACTAAAACTAATATGCAATAACCAACTAGTGTTGCATGCCCAAATTAAGAACTTGCCTCCTCTTATGCGATAGACATCATTTCGCCATCTTCCTCCTGTATAGTACCTGCATCCTCGTATTCTACCATATCTACCATATGTTCTGTGAGCGTTGCGACCAGACCAACATTCGCGGTTATTTTGGACAGAGAATACTATGAATCGTCGTCTCAAGGCAATCCTACCACACCTATTTACCAATCGGAAACCCTTGTGGAAACCACGGTATCTCGCGATGAGTTTTGGCAGGGCCCTTCGACCTCTATCTCTGAAGCACCCTAGCAATCGGAATCGCGGATCTCTCTTCTCGGGTCTTGGTCTCCCTGTGACAAAAGCAATCAATCGTGGTTACGAAACAAGTCAAAGGCTGGTCGAGGTAATTCATTGTGCTTCCCTTTTTTCATTTCGTGTTAACATTGTATAAATTAGTAGAAATTCTATTTTATGATTCGAAATGATAAAATTCTTTACATTTCTCTGGCTTCGGTTCACACGAGGGCCGCTTACTTCAGTTTTTTAGACATTCATTGATCGAGAAACCAACAAAAGTAATTCTAAGATAACTAAGAAGAACTAAACAAGAAGTCTAGTTTACCTTAGTGTCACCCAACAAGTGGACCAATGCAAAATCTTGCGTTTTAACTGGCTACACTTCTTAGCAATAGTCTTGATTAAATTATAAGTATGAAAATAAGTTTGAAAATGGGATGTTCATTTCTCTGTTCATAACAAACTACTCCCGGAAAAGTTTCAAGTCATGCTTCACAAAAATTCATTGGTACATTCATACCAAACCAGACAGGCGTGTCATTATAGAAACCTGACTTTAGAACCAGGGTTAAGAAATTCAAAACTGTTTACCAAGGCCCAAAAGTTTGGAACCAACTTCCGTTAAACCTGAAGCAAAGCCCGATGCTGAAAATTTTCAAAGCCATCTCAAGACACATCTTATGAAACTGTATTCATCCTATCACTTGAGCTGAGTTCATTTGATATTAATGTAAGCATACTTTGCTTTAAGTATTCACATCCTTACTAAAATAACAATATAGACAATATTAATACAACCAAAAAGGCATTTCAAAATCCTGCCTTAAGGGAAATTCCATGTGGCTTAAAGGTATTAACTGCTATATCATGTATATGAATATTTTAGACAATAAAGTAAATATATCACGGTTTTGGGCCTTAGAAAAACTATCAGATCACTATTAGCCTGTATCAAATAGACTCTTCTAACCTCTTTTAATGCGGTACACATCGTTGCCCCATCCTGTTCCTGTCCACCATCTGCAGCCTCTTCGTCTACCATATTTACCGTATGTTCTGTGAGCTTTAGGTCCGGACCAACATTCATTGTGGTTCTGTACAGAGAACACATGCCATTTCTTTCTTAAGGCAATCCTACCACACCTGTTGACCAACTTGAATCCCTTCCAGCGTCCTCTTAACCTCAAGATAAGGACCCTCAAGGCTCTTCTTCCTTTGTCTCTGAAGCAGCCAACATGTCTAAATCGTGGATCCCGCCTTACTGGTCGCCCTCCTGCAAATACGGGTTTATTGTATCAGTTCTAGTTTAAAAAAAACGTAGCAACTCAATACAAAATTCGCTAGATTAAAAACAGAACGCTAAAGCTAATCATACAACTAATATTGTTTGTTATAAGGTCAGGGTTTTGGGGCTTGGGCGGGAAGGTCCTAGCATATTCAAGGCCATGTACCCACCCCGGGCTTGTCTTTAGTATTTTTTGTGCATAAAGAATATATTTGACCATAGAAATAATTTTATGTCAACTAGCCGGATATTCAACTTGTTACGGAATGTTTCAGTTATTAATATAACGTCACGCGAAACTGGTCAGTTGTATTGTATACCCTGTAGGGCATCAGTTTGAAGCGGCTTTGTTCCGATCAACAAGCAAGGTAGGGCATCTTTTTTAACCTCTTCCCTCCCCAACTCCAGGTCCGCGTGTTCGGCGTTTTGATTACCCACACCTTTACTAGGCTAAAGTGATTGATTAGAAAAATTAAAAACAAAAAATTGAACAATTTTTTTATTGAATTTGAATTTAACTCTTAAATAAAGCGGCAATGGGCGTGGCCTTTTGCCATTTACACAACACTCTGGTTTTGTTGTATCATGCCCAGTATACAGAAGTCAGGCAACACAGCATCTTGAATATTAGCCACAAAGGGAAAACCAAAAAGACTCATTTACCTCGTCGAATACGGTACACATCGTTGGCCCAAGCACGTCCAGTCCACCATCTACATCCTCTACGTCTACCATATCTGCCGTATGTTCTGTGAGCATTGCGACCAGACCAGCATTCTCTGTTATTTTGTACAGAAAAGACTTTGAATCCCTTCCGCTTTGCAATTCTAAAACACTTGTTCACCAACCAAAAGCCTCTATAAACCCCTCTTAGTCTGATTAACAGATGTGGGAGAGCTCTTCGGTGTTTGTCTCTGAAGCAACCCAAAAATACATATCTTCGGTCTCGTTTGCTTGGTTTTGCTGCAGAGAAACATTATATTTAGTTTGTTAGAAAGCATAAAAATCACTTCAGACAACAGAAAAATATCCTTATAAAGCCTTTCACTTTAATAACAAAAAGAGTTTTTTCTCTCTGCTGCGTCAAAAATAAGTAGTTCATGATGATTATAGCGTTCTCAAGTCTTTCTAAAGTATTTTTGAAATATTAATCTAATTCTTTTCAAAACGATAATATAAATTATAACGTTGATATAAAACAAAACCACTAAAATACAGTAACTAATGAAGTTCTCTGATTCCGTTTTACAAGAACGCCGGCGAGATTTTTTACCACCCGGAGTTGAACTTTAAATTAATAGCTAAAACCTTTCTTGTTTCCGATTTCCGTAGTGTGAAGCGGATGAGAGTCAGTTATTTGCTTCCCCTGGACACTATTCAATCGCAGGTTAGCCCTCAGCAACTGGTACTCATTAATACAGCTGAGTCGACCAGAAATAAGCAGATAAATTGTCTTGCGTAAGGACACACCACAGTGGTCTGACCGGTGCTAGAACCTAGAATTACGAGTCGAACATGCTAACTGCTCTTTCACCGCGCTGCTCGTTTAAAGAGGTACTTATTTCGATATGCACAGTGTCATTAAAAAACGGTAAACGCTCTAGAAGCAGAAAAAGGTTCTAAATTTCTGTCATTTTTGTTAAATTTCCTATAAAGCTTATTTTTTTAAGTTCCAGATAAAAAGTAGAACCTTTTAATAATAGTAATCTTCGAAAATAAATCTTTTCTTGCTCTTCCTGTTACATTTCTTAGACTTGAAGCGTGCAATGATGACGTAGCACGAGGCATGAAGCAGAGAAAATATTTTTATCTCAAAAAAATCAATTCAGGCTATAATAGTCATATTGATATAACTTTAATCAATGAGTTATTCCCTTGAAATTGTTTGAAAAAAAATTATGACATTTTTTGACAGAAATTAAATTTTCTAAACAAAAACCACTTAACTCACTGCTGCTACGTCACAGGTTAACAGTCCCCGGCCTGCTCGGTCAAAATTTGCATTCCAATCTTTTTTTGATTAAAAGGCATACTTAGACGTGGAAATTTTCTTTGATTATTCGATTTTTGAGTTCACAGATGACAACAGTTCTAATCCGGAAAGTAAAAAAAATTAACTTGATAGGGACTTTAAGTATGTGTAAAAGCCACTCACAGCCCTTGATGCGATACACGTCATTCCTCCATCGTCCTCCTGTCCAATGACTACATCCTCGTCCTCTGCCGTATCTGCCGTAAGTCACGTGTGCACGACGTCCGGACCAGCACTCATTGTGCTTCTGTACGGCATAGACTCTGAATCGTCTTCTCAAAGCAATCCTACCGCACCTATTGGGTAATTTAAACCCTTTCCAGAATCCTCGTAGCAACAGTATCCGTATCGGTAGAGCCCTACGACGTCGACGCTCTTTGAAACATCCGAGGAATTGAAATCGTAGATCACGTTTAACATGTCCTGGTCCTAGAAACACAAAAGACATAAAAAACGCAAGTCTAGCTTAAGAACTTAAGGCGTCTGTGTTTGTAGCATTTTTAATCTATAAGATAAAATAAATAGGAAAAAGTGCAGGTCTAGCTTACGAAGTTAAGGCGCCTGTCTTTGTAGCGTTTTAAATTAATGAAATAAAATAAATAAGAAAAATGCAGGTCTAGATTGAGCAGTTAAGGCGCCTGTCTTTGTAGCTTTTTTAATTAACAAAATAAAATAAAAAAGAAAAATGCAGGTCTAGCTTAAGAAGTTAAGGCGCCTGTCTTTGTAGCGTTTTTATTAACAAAATAAAATAAAAAAGAAAAATGCAGGTCTAGCTTAAGAAGTTAAGGCGCCTGTCTCTGTAGCGTTTTTAATTAACAAAATAAAATAAAAAAGAAAAATGCAGGTCTAACTTAAGCAGTCAAGGCCTTTGTCTTTGTAGCTTTTTTAAATATTCTTTGTGTTCAAACAACGTCGCCTAAAACATAAGAAAAACCAAGTAAAAGCAAGATCTTTTGTTGCTATAACTAATCGAACCCGGTTACAGTTGCTTATCAACGTTAAAGCCTTTCCATAATACAGGTTTTTACAGGCAGTGACAAATCGCATTCTCAGAAAAAATAAAATAAAACCACACAAATGTAGTTTCTGCTGTTGCAGTTGTTGTTGTAATTGACATTGCTTTATCATATAGATACTGATGAAACCCTAGGATTTTTGCTTGTACTAAAAAATCATATCTTCACCATGCACAGTGAAGAAATTATTTTAGTCTTTCACGTGTGAAGATATTGGCGTCGTCATGGTTACAAATATAGTTAGCCAATTACAGGAGAGCTCCCCGCTCAGGCGCGCGGCCGAGTCTTTTAAAAAAGTCGAGTTGTACATAGGAATTTCATCAGTACCTACTAAGCTAAACACTCACTCGTGAGAGATTCTTTCGGCACACGAAGATGAAATTAGTATCCCGCGCGGCCATGTAATACCCTCTATTCATTAAATGTTCAATCTCGAATACTGCAATTCGCGCGTTCTGACTGGTTCAGTCAATCTCGGTTAACAGCTTATTTTCGGAGTTCACCAAATATGGAAAGTGATTGTAGTGTTTGCAAAACCAAAAAATAGGTTCTGAATAAAATTTAGCTATTATTTTTAAGTATGGAAGAGTTTAGAAAACTAATTGAATTTGATAAAACAATTATTCCATTCGCGCTTGTTGGATATGAGATGATTTATAGCCAACTCGGCGCTACGCGCCTAGTCGGCTATTTACCATCTCATATCAAAAGCGCGCACTTAGAATAATTGTTAAATCTCTATCATCATTGTTTTTGCAAGTATTGACTTTGTTGTCACCAGCGTTGTTTATTGTTGTTATTATAAAATGTGATAAATCAAAATGGCAACAAAATTTAATATGAAACAAATGTTTTCGACTTATAAGTCGAAAACTTTTGTTATAACTTTTATTACCATTTTGACTATTTCATATCTTATTGGCGTTTCATGTATACCTTTGTTCTTATTATTGTCGTTATCATTATTTGGTAGTTTTATTGTTATTGATAAAATCAATGTTGTTCTTGTTGCTCGTGTTTTTTACTTCAACTTACTTGGGGGTCTTGGGCGTAGTACACCTGCAAAAAGAATAAAATTGTTATTGTACCATGACAACAACATCTAATCTTAAACTAGCACTAGCCACAAACAGAAGCAAAATTAAAACTGGTAAGAGCCACAGGCAGAAGCTGTAAAATATTATTCATTTTTGCTACATTTGTGTGACATTTTCAGATAACTCTAATGAATTTCAAGTTTATTTCATATTAGAAGCAGAAACCGTGTGGACCAAACGGTGTATCAACATTGGATCAGAAGATTGTGAGATGACAGTTAAACGTATATGGCTGCTGCAAATGGAAAATATTTAAATGTAAACATTTCATGGTCGGTCTCAAATCTACCAGCCCAGAGCGTACTCAAGTAATAAGGAGTTGTAATGATAAATCTGCATGATAAATCATTGTTATACTTACTGACACTGCGGCACCGCAAACGATTTAGACCTCTTCTTCCTGAAAGAAAATAGGGCATAGGAAAAACAGTTAGATACAAATAGAATTTGCAGTTTATACCGATAGATAACGTAGTCAAATACTCTATGAACCACTTACGATATACTGATTGAGTGAGCGTGGGTTAAGTGTAAGAACTAGCTTAACAAAAAAATGTATTAGCTACAGTATCTTTCGTGTTTGCAGAGCTAACAAAACTTAAATGATAAAGGACATGGCAAGAGACTTGTGCGTGGAGCTAAATCCTCATTCCTTAATCCTCGAGCCTAAGTGGCTTATTAAGCCGGCGCTTATCTTCGGTTTCTGTAGTGTTAAGCGAATGAGAAACTTTTGAGTATCCCCTGGACAGGACACTTATCCATTGCACGTTTTTCCCCAGCAGAAATCGCACTCTTTTGTACAGCTGAGTCGACTGGAACAAGTCGGGTAAAGTTTTTTGTTAAACAACACAATGCCGGCGGTGTTCTGACCGGGGCTTGCAGTATGCAACATGTCATTAAATGCAATCATCTAGATATAGGTTTTCCGTTACCTGGGGACAAATACTTGCGAGCCGTCTCGTTCTCATATGTTTTTATTATATAAGTATACACCGAGTAATCTCACCGTAATAGCGCCATATCTGACCCTTCTTGTTTACACCATAGACTCCCGTACAACCAACAGAGACATGGTTAAGTCGGCCACCAATGCGAACCCAGTTACGTCCAATAGGATTCCGTCGACTGACACCCGCTCGGAAAAAGATGGTTTGGGCTCTGGTTGTTCCTAAAACCATTCCGTTTGGTCCGCTTTCAACCTGCTTCAGGCGTCCACGAATCCATCGCCAGCGAGACCCTACGAAAGAATGGCGGTTGAGATTATTGGGACGAAACTCTCAGACTGGGAAGGTGGTGGTGTTTTATGATTTCTCACCTTGTGGTCTTCTTCGTGACACCCCATACCGGAAATATATATAATCTGCTTTGTTTGTTCCCCAGGCGCCATACTCTCCAACAGATACATACTTAAGGCCACCAGGAACGCGCCTCCATCCACGTCCTTGCGGCTTTCGCCAGGTTATCCCTGTACGGCACCAGATTTGATAGTGTTTGTTCACTCCCCAAACAAGGCCGAACACCCCAGAGTCTATCTGCTTCAGCTTGCCGCCGATATGAATCCAGCGGCTACCAACTCTGTTTCGCATGGAACCTGAATAAAAAAGATTATTTAGCATATAACTTCATTTAAATGTAAGCTTTTCTTTTACAAAGATATGCTCTTTCATTACCAATGGAAAGGAGCTCATGAAAAAGTCTATAAAGCCGACTTTACAAATACGAAGCAGAAAGGCACGGGGACATACTTTTTTTTGAGTAACATCGAAACCGGGCACATACATTTTTTGGAATTAAGGTTAACTTACTTAAGTGTGCCCATACCTCTTATGCTAATTAAGACCCAGCCTACACAATGCTATTTGAAGATAACAAAGTTTTGTAATTAAATTGTCAGTCCTGCATACTTCTACTGACTTCTACTGAACAGATAGCTTAATAGTCACAATTGAAACACTTTTCAAGTACTTTTAAAACTGTTTTGAAACATTTTACATTTCTGTAAACGCTGTTTTAAGAGTTCAAAACCCTCTTTAGTGTGTTTTTAAAATCTATAAGGCCCTCAAAAATCAGTAATACAAATGCTGGGTTTTCTAATAGAGGGTCACGGTTCGTATGCTATTAGACCTTGTTGTCTTTTGTGTACATAATGTCAGACAAGAGAGTATTCAATTGCATTTTCTAAACAAGAGTAAGCTTATATATACTGTTTTTAGTTACAAAGCAGTTTTATCCAGGTTACTGTGCAAATGTAACGAGGCAGGAACCGGGGCCAAAGATTTTTCTCAGAAAACTGCAGCGGAGCATACACTTTTTTTGAAACTTGAAAATGATTTTGCTCCGGCCCGGGGGTACAATAAATTTTGCACCGCCCCTTACCATTAAACTGGCACTGTGCTCAATTAACACACCTCACTGAAATATTTTGAGTCTAGGGGTGCTCCTAAAACCAGTTCTTAAATCAAATAATTCAGTCACACAGAATATATATACGAGACCCCAATAAAGACGAAGTATTCAGAAGAAACATCATTAAAAGAATTGAAAAGAACCCCCGATCAGTTCCTATCGTCTTCAGCAAAACCAATTGGTGAAAGAAATTTCATTCTATTGATTTTGGATAACATGTAAACTTGGAGATTTTAGTAAGTGATCAGCAACGAAATAATCTTATTTTTTCCTTATCGCTAACATCATCAAAGGAATTGAAAAGAACCCCCGATCTGTTCCTATCGTCTCCAGCAAAACCAATTGATGAAAGAAATTTTATTCTATTGATTTTGGAGAACATGTATACTTGGACATCTTAGTAAGTGATCAGCAATGAAATAATCTTATTTTTTCCTTATCGCTAACATTTGTTCTGGAATAAATTTTGGGCAGGTAAAAATGGTCACCGTAAGCGAACCTACCAACACGATAGTAAATGTTGTGACCCCGATTAACTCCCCACAGTCCTCCTTCTCCATAAGACGCATGCATCAAACGTCCGCCGATGTGTCTCCAGCTTCGTCTGTTGCGTTTCAGTTTGTAGATATATCCGGCGTTATTCACTCCCACGACTCCTCGGGAGTAACCTGTGTCGATCTGTTTTAGGGCTCCAGGAATGCGATGCCAGCGATCTGAGAATAAGATCAACAGTTAAAGTAGAAAACAAAACCTCTTCACAACGCGCGCGCGCAAGCATTTGTCAGCGGGCAGACTCTCTCATGTTTTCGTGTATCAGCAGAGTTCGGTTAATTGTAGAAATGAGAACTGAGAACAACTTCACCATTCTGGACTCTGCTCCCTCTGTTTTTCAACGTAAAACAAAAGAAGCTCTACCAATAAAATGGGAACAGTCGGGGGTGGAAGCGGAGTTTTGAATCAATCTTGAATCATGAACCACGGCGAAAAAAAGTGAAGGAATCATGAATCACATCATCCGCAGGCTGTGAATCATAAATCATGGACTAAAAATAAATGAATATGAATCATGAAGAAATTCTATAAATGAATCATGAAGCATTGGTCGAAAAATATCTGGGAATCACGAATTATTATACTGAAAAGATTCCGCTTCCACCCCCGAGAACAGCCAACTCTCGATAAGCAGGCTTTTCATGTCAACTTTTCGTCTTTTGTTTCATTTGATTAGCATTGATTTCAAGAATGAATGTTATAAATGGACCTGCTTTAATTAGTTACATAAGCTAACTCTTTAAAAGCAGTGCGAGTAAGTTTAGCCCCATAGGCCTTACATCTGAAATTGATCAGTAACATGATCGAAACATGTCTTGTAGCCTAGAAAAATTCTGTCCCTATCCTCGAATATATTACAAATCTGCAACTCCTTCGCAGGCATGCGCCACCAAACTATAAAAGCACTTTTTCTAAGATTAGTGAACTGTAGTGATGTAAGTTAACGAAATTGATAATGTACAAATTTAACCAAATAAAGTAGAAAACAAATTACTCGCTGATTCAAAAGGTTTACGTTAAGGAATACAGTACCTTTTGGTTTTGGTCTTGGTCGATGTATACCTGATTTGTTAAACAAATAAAGAGGTCAGGTAAAGTTTATAAGTATTAAATTGAACTTACAGCAATAATAAATACCAGGGACGAAAATATTTTTTCAACACTACATGTATGAGCTAGTTTCGTACATGCACGAAGATGTGTCGAGAGGAGACTTGATACAAAGTTTAACAAGATTACAAAGCAATTAGTTTTCAAGAAAGGTTCAGAAGTCTTCAAGAAAGGTTCAGAAGTCTAGTAATTATGATAAACCTTTAAATCTCTATATAAAACATACTTTTTTTGATTTCTAGATGAAAAGGAAAATCCTTTAGTAATAGTAAGTAGTAAGCAGTTTCCCTAGGAAGGGGGGAGGGGGGTACACTCATGTATTGGCTATACGGGTATGTGCCGCTAGAAAGGGTATGGTTTCAAGCCATTTGCTCTGGGATAGGGCGTAGTAATCATAGAAAATTGGTCTAGAATAGGGCCCCGTTTAACGGGATCGCTAAAGCCGTGACAAATATTGAAGTAACAAAAATATGAAATCAAGAACAATTGAGCGTTTTATACCCGAGGTTTTGTAGGGGTACTCTAGTATAAGGCCACAAAATTTGCAAAATTTACTCTAGTAAAGAGTAGAATTTTTGCGGACCCAGCACAATTTACCAAATTATATTGGAATACCCCTCCCCCTCCTCCCCGGGAAGTTTCTCGCCGTTCCTGTTACATTTTTAGGCTTGAAACGCGCATTGCTTTCTTCAGTTAATGCATGAGGCAGAGACGATTTTGCTATCTCAAAACAATACGGATTCTGGCTACAATAGTCATTGTTATAACTTCAATCAATGAATTGTTCCCTTGAAACTGTTTGAAGTAATTCTTTTTTCTTTTTCCATTTTGGGTTGCAGAAAGGGCAACAATAATCTAGAGTTTAAAATTCCACTAACTTCTTCACATCTTTGCTGACCACTGTTGTCTTGTTTCAACATTTTTCAGAAAATTTTATTCCCGTTTTTAACCCTTCCCCCACCCCCTCCCCACTCTCCCCCTCCAATTTGTTTGGACTCCCGATCATTAGGTTTTGTCTGGCATGAAAACCGATTTTGCAAAGTGCAAGGTGTATAAGGATTCCAAAAAGTGAACAGATAAAATTTTATCAACTTACTGACATCGAGGCATCGGAAGTATCGTCTTCCAAATCGTCCTGCGAAAAGAAAATGCCGCGTGATTTTTGTTAGCTTAATTTTAAAAAATCAATTATTGAATAATCAAAACAGTTACTTAGTTTCAGCAGACAAGCTTCAGTTGATATAAAGGTTTCCCAACCAACCCGTTCACCTTATTCAAGGTTCCTTTATCAAAACAGTGCTAAACAACAACGTTTTCGCTCTTACTTCGTGTAGAGGACACAGAACTAAACGAAGTTTGTGGTTTGTTAGTGCAAGGTTGGGGGTAAGCTTTAACTTTTCTTTGATTGGTTTAAACTTCTGTGTCCTCTAAACAAACTAGGAATGAATATTCAGGAGTACACTTATATCTTGACTGCGTAACACAAAACATGTTACTAACGCGTAAAAGAAAAAGTTGACAAATTCATTCAATGATCGCCAAATTCTCGCCAAACGATAACAAAAGCTTTCTGTTCCGAATTAAAGGTAGCCGGCTTCATATTTTTAACCTAAGAAAAAGAGGAGAATACTACATTTAACATACGAGTAGTTACCGCGCAAGGTAAGGTTTTGAAGTTAATCAGTAGCCTTATCCCGGGGAAAGGGATACCCTGAGGTATAAAGACTAAGTACGTATGACTGTCGGAAAAGTTTCCCTAAAAAAATACTAAGGCATAAAATTTGTCTCACCCTTAAAATACCCCTCAGTCTAAAATTCTTTAAAAACACCAGACTTGAATTGAAAGTGTTAGCTTACTTCTTGTATTGAATTTTTTAAAGTTCTCTTGTATAACGATGTATGATCTTTTTGCAGTTTGTAGACATTATTTAACTGAAATAAATGATATAAAACCAGATCGAGGAACAATAGCTCCGCGTTTTTCAACCCTATTAGATTCCAGGTTTTGTGTTAAACACAGGTCTTCCTTTAATAACCCCTAAAAAGTATTGACCTGACTACTTCAACCCCTAAAAAATACGACGGTCGTACCCCAATTTAAGAAGTACCCCTCCCCTGGGGGTCCTTAGAGTACATCTATGTTCAGGTTTGATCACAGTAGAGGCCATATATGAAAAAGGCACATACCGATATATCTAAAGATTTTGTATCGATGAGTGACGCCAACGATACCGCTACATCCAACAGCGACATGATTTAAACGACCGTTAATGCGCTTCCAGTATCTTCCTACAGGGTTGCGACGAGTTACGCCAGCTCTGTAATAGATATATCTGGCGTTATTCACACCAACAACAAAACCATTCGGACCGGCCTCGATTTGTTTTAATTTTCCTCCTATATGCCGCCAACGAGTTCCTGAAATTAAGATAAGACAAGTTTAGTTTCTGGAAATTTTTTCTGGGAAGAAAAAACACAAGAAAATACATTAAGATAATTTGCCGTTAATATTAAAGACATAAAACACTTATTACTCCTATCGCTTTAAGACCTCAAATAAATTTCATTGATACATTTAAAAATTTGGTGTTGGTAAATTCTCCCAACTAGAGTCAAGACTTTGTATATAACCAGCTTAGAAGAATTTTGCTTTCATCTTTTATAGTTCATTTGTTTGATCAATTCCCATTTTATCATTAGATGATAACCTATTTCGTATGCGTTATGTAAAATGAAGTTAGATTTTATTAAAAGACCGTGGGTTAAACTGTTATACAGCTGTTCTCACCTTGAGGACGTCCGCGCCATATTCCGTATCGGAAGTATATGTTATTATGTCTGTTCACACCCCAAACGCCTCTTTGACCAACTGACACATACTTCAATCCGCCAGGAACACGACGCCAGCCGCTTCCTTGGGGTCTTCTCCAAGTAATCCCGGTACGGCACCATATATGGTTTTGTCTGTTGACTCCATAAACGAATCCGAAGTGACCGGAGTCGATCTGCATCAGTTTACCGCCAATGCGTATCCAACGTTTCCCAGCTCTGTTACGCAAGGATCCTAAAAATAGGGGAGGGAAAGGTCGTCAGATGAACGTGGAAACTGGTTACCCATTATGTTTTCATTTTTAACGCTTTAACTACAAATAATTTTTCAACGACGAAGAACCCTCAAATGACCTGATAAAATAATACTAGTTTTAAGATATTTTCAACGAGCACATGGTAGGTAATTTCTGAATTTTACAACTTTTGTGGGTCTTGGTTGTAACAAATAGGCTTTAACGTTGCAATAGTTCTCGTAAAGAACCTTTTCAACTTTCATTTCTAGTTTATAAAAAGCAGCATTACCTTAAATTCTTTCAAACTTTGAATGGAAAGTGTGTGATACAAAAACTCTCATTTGTTTGGTTCGTCAATGCCTGCACTACTTTTAGTTATATCTTAATCGGAAAAGTTAAAGTCCTTTCAAAGATTGATCTAAGGGGTATTTATTTTTGAAATTGCTTTTGCTCAAGTTTTAACCAATTTATTTTGTTACTCAATTTGTGACACCAGTTTCTCAACACCAATTGCTACTTGATGTTCATAAACTAGATTATTCTAGCCTTTGTATAAGTATGTCAAGCGCATATATACATAATTATATATAGGTGTTCCATCAATGAGGAATTTATTCAACTTAGTTTAAACAAAAGAGTATAACTGGTTACAAGGAACAAAAGTTAGACATGAAAAATTTAGGCAATTAAGAACTTAGAACAAATTAAGTACAGTTTGAGGTTAACACTCTCGAAAAATAAGATTAATTTTCACCCAATTTATTAGATTTCTAAAAAAACAAAAGTACATGTAATGGTTTAAACCTACCGACGCGGTAGTAGATATCGTGGTTTCGATTTGTACCCCAAATTCCACCCCCGCCAGCAGAGACATGAATGAGTTTTCCAGGGAGCCGTCGCCAACTCCTTCTGTTGCCCCTCAGTTTCCAGATCAATTGGTTTGAGCTAACTCCTACGACTGAATTCGAGTAACCAGCATCGATTTGTTTAAGTCCACCAGGTATGCGGATCCAGCGACCTAAATAGGGAGAAAATTAGTAATCTTTTTATTTAGGTACATCGTTAATTTGAGATAATTAATAACTTAATCGGGTGTTCAGTTGCTGAATTCTAAAAGGTGTAGTGAACACTTCTGAGTAGTGTCATAATTCGCCTGTTTTGAATTAGTTAAAAGCAAGGTAAAAATCAAATAATTAATAATTTTTCGAAAACGTGTAACAATTAACAATTGAATGTTCGAAAACGTTTGGAAACTGTTTTATTGAAGATTTATTCGGTTTTTACCTTGTTTTAAATACTTCTGGGTAGCTTATTGGGATTCAGAATTAGAAACACTGTCATTATATAAGCACATTAACATTGGGACGTTTATTGCACGAGAACTAGGTGAATAACGCAAGCCCGTACCCAGGATTTTTTCGGGAGGGTGAGATCGAAAAGATGAGGGACTAAACGAGCGCCGGAGGCGCGAGGCTCAGGGGGGTCCGGGCAAGTTACGTTGTGTGAGGCTGAAATGTTAAGGCCAAAGCAATTTTTAGAATCTGGTTATTGTTATCGCGCTTTAGCTTTAAAATCAATTTAGAAAACATTATAGATAGTTTGTCAACAAAAAAGTGGACGTTCGCTTTGGACGTCCTTGTTCTACCACGTTTGTGAATAAAGGGAAATAACTGAGTAGATACAATATGGCGTCTATTGTCACCTTCCTACATACTCGTCCGAAAAAAACTGGTTTGAGCCAAATACATGTGTTTGATTGGAAATAACTGAGCAAAGATTAAAAAGTTTCGCCACAAATTAGCATTTTAGCGAAAACTTCGTATTCCACACTTACCTTTTCGTTTTGGACGATGAACATCTGTAAGATATGAAGTAAAAAATTAGTCAATTTCAAATCTAGGTACACTAAAACCAAATTAGAAACAAAACAGTTAATAACGAACCAACGATACAATTAATAAAGCATAGTTCATACTTACCCACACTGCTACACTTCAATAATCTGATGCCTCGTCTTCCTAAATTTCCAAAAAAATATTGAGAAATTAGCCTACGATCCAAGGAAGATATAGTTTTTAAATCTATAAAAGTGAGGGATAACCGAATACAATACAACTTTAGAAATTAGCTTTTGACTTAAAGTAAGTTGGAGTAGGTAGACAAAGCTAACAAAAGACATTGTAAAAATCATTTGACTAGACGTTGGAGGAAATCATTGATGATAAACCAATTCTAATTGTCAAAAGGTTTGCAAGCAACCAACTGTGTTAAAAACAACAATAGCATAAAAAAAAACAAGAAAAACATTATAACGATTTTAAAAAATACTCAAAACCATAAAATATAGATAAACTGTTCCCGGTTGTAAAATCAGCAACTAATTTCAGAGACAAATGGTTTTGACATTACCTCTGTAACGCCAAATTTGGTGGTTTCGGCTGGTACCATATACACCACTGCACCCTGGGGATACATGAGTTAGTTTTCCTCCAACGTGCACCCAGTAACGACCAATGGGTCTTCTTCGGTTAACGCCAGCACGGAAATAGATGTTCCGGTGTTTGTTTGTACCCCAGCAGGAGCCACGTGGACCAGCTTCGATTTGGTTAAGACGTCCACGAACCCAAACCCAGCGCGTACCTAATTAGAATAAGGTTTTGAGAAACTATTTTGAACCACTCAAACAGACTGCAACTTAAGCCTGCTGCTTGAGCAAGTAGTCACAAAACAGTGTTTGTATGTCTTTTGCAGAAACTACAACTTTTGAAAATTAACCAAAAGCTTGGCATTTAAGGTTACTTTATTTCGAACAAAACATATTTGCAGGGTAACTGTGAGCTATCTAAACCAAAACACCTTCCAAACATAAAACAGAGAAATTATTTTTCTTAAACTGACACTTAATTAAAGTCGTTAAAAAGCTTATAAACTTAATACTTATGTTACTGAGCTTATAAATAGTCTTTGGTAGCAAATGAAAGTCTCAGTCAGCCGTCTACGTGCACCTTTTCTTAATATAACAATTATAGAAAAGACTTTTGGTATTACTTGATAAAAATTATCAAACAAATCAAAATGTTGAAATTGAAAAACATGGGTCTCCCAAACTTGTTCCAAGACAACATACTCTAATTGGGAAATTTAGCTAATACACTGGGATGGGAAGGGTTAATTGGCAGTCTAAAAGGAAGTGGTATAACCCCGAAAAGAATGGCATCATTACATATCAAAATTGTAATACATAAAAATAATAATAGACGTAACTTTTGAAACACAATTTTATAAGAACGCTAGGAATAGACAACGTTTTGTTGTCATCACAACATCTTCAGGTCAAAATACTTTTCCTACTTCATTACATGCTAATAAAATCGTTCGAAAAAATATTCGAACTCCCTATTACACAATAGTAAGATAACAATAGGTTAATGAAAACAGGTAAAACTGTAAGACAAAAGAGCAAAATTAAGGGTTGACTACGCAGTATAGTATGCAATAATTGATAAATGAATAAAGATATCATGAAAATATTGAATATATATGCTTAAAACATTTTCCAAACGCTTGCAACTAACCTTGAGGTCGTCTTCGTGTCACGCCGTATCTGAAATAAATGTAGTTAGCCCTGTTTACTCCCCATGCTCCGAATTCTCCTACTGAAACGTATTTCAGGCCTCCTGGAACACGACGCCAGCCGCGGCCCTTTGGATTCTTCCAGGTGATTCCAGTACGACACCAGATCTGATGGCGTTTGTTGACACCCCATACGCGCCCAAATGTGCCAGAGTCAATTTGCATAAGCTTGCCGGGAATATGGTACCATCGATTACCTGCTCTACCGTACATGGAATCTGTGAAAATGTTTTTTATATAGTTACCAGAATATATTTCGCACGAATATTAATTTCCATTCTGGCTTTGGGAAAAAATTTTAAAAAATGTTTTGTTTCGCCTAAGGATCCTCAACAGAGGTAATCAGGATGTTTCTCGTATGAAAACTGCGTTTTTAAATGCAACAAGAGCAAAAGACGCAACAACAACAATTCGTTATTAATTATTTACCCAAGTATTTTTACTACGCCACTAAGAATTTCTAGAAAAAAAAACCTTAGGAAGATAAGTTTTAAACTGTGTTTAAGAGCGTCTCTAACACAAGAACAACTTCAACTTACTCCAACGGTAATAGATATTGTGATGCCTGTTGCTTCCCCAAGTTCCTCCTTCGCCTGGCGATACGTGCCTCAAGCCTCCAGGAATTCTTCTCCAGCTTCGTCTGTTTCGTTTCAACTTCCAAATTTGGTGATGGCGGTTAGTTCCCCAAACACCACTGGTGTATCCGGTGTCAATCTGTCTAAGACCGCCCGGAATACGTGTCCACCGTGCTGCTCGAGGTAAGAGGTTAGTTTATTTAGTACGACTCGAATAACAACAAATGTTTCAGCCAATACTCCTCATATTATACCAGGACGGGTGTAAATTAGAAAACGCGTGCACATGTAGAACAGCGAAAGCGCTACCGGAAGTCAACACGCACACGATAACATTGTCATCATCGTCAGGTCATCATGTTGAAGGCATGCACATTGCTTAACTAGCTGGGCTCTAACTTTCTGTTTTCGACTTTAGCACAATAACCATAAAAGGACGTTTTTAAGAAAACACTCTGAGTAGTGTTTTCGTAAGCTTTCGGTTTTGGTCTTGGTGTCATGAGGATGAAATATCAGAACAAAGATCCGTTTTTGAAAATATTCAGAATCTTGTGGACGGACCTTGTGTGCCAAACGTAAAGTTTACAAAATGTTAAAATTGCAGACCTAAAATAGATCAAAAACGTTATACTTTTCGAATAAACGTTATACGTTTTATGCTTTAGTGTTCTTCTGAATTGTAAACACCCATTTCTGTTACACCTGCCCATACTTGTTTACAAGTGAGTTGCTTAATGCAGAATGGACGACAGAAAATTAAGAACAATCATTTGATTTAAAATTACTATAAACTCACATGGGGGTGGCGGCCTTGGGCGATTAATACCTGCAAAATAGAGAGGATTGACGTCACCAGACATAAATACTCGATTCTCTTTAGCTCATTGTATACCCTCCTAAAAGGTAGTTAGATTAATTTTTTTTGTTAGGCTAAATTGTACCTGTAATTTTCCGAATCGGTTTTTTTAAAAAGCAAAAATTTTACTAGAAAGTGCACAGACAACTCAGTGGTTAATGCAATATGCTACACCACTTAATAAACTAAAACCGAAGTTGCAATTAAATTCGTTGTATAAATAACTAGTGAACGAATTAAAAGAAATACACTAAGGCCTCAAAAGTTAGTTTTGTTTTCTTCGAGTACTGATGAGTCTATCGGAGAAACAAAACAAACTGTCTCCCTGGGGATTAAACTTTAACTGTATAGCCATGCCTGGAATGATTTAGTAAGACAGTCCGAAATGCATCAAATATTAAAAAATGGGCATCAGGGG
>JAOBAT010073423.1:32447-44566 GCA_026413305.1 Hydrozoanthus tunicans | reverse complement strand
GGGGGGGGGGGGGTACTCACATATATCGGCTATACAGGTATGTGCACACACCCAGCCAAACTATATTTGAGTATTCCCCCCCCCCTCGTGGTTTTTTCTATGGAAAATCTAAACAAAATTTTGTGAGAATCGTAAACTTTTCCTTAGAGAAGAAACTACTGGTCGACTTAGGTCAAAGTTAACCAGCCATTGAGCAACCCAAACCTTGATTAAAAGCTAATTTCTCCCCATCTTGCTTCTGGTCTAAGTTGGGAGAATTTATAACAGCTAATCATTCGGAGAGGTTTAAACAGCAATTAAAATGATGCTATGATATGATCTTCACAGTTGTGTATGTAATTTAAGCAAATGGGAAAGAGAAGGCAAACCTGAAAAAATATTTCAGGCCTTCAACGGGATTCAAACCTAAGACTTCTGCATCACCAGTGCAGTGCTCTAACCAACTGAGTTACGGAGCCACATCTGTTGGGAGCAGGTCAATTTAGTAGGTCCATTTTAATTTGTACAATAATTATAATTATGATTTGTACCATGGTTATATGCAGTAACATTATAATAGGATCAGTTTAAACAGTCTTGCTATGAATTAATTCTTCAGAGTAGATCTTTTTCCTCTCCTAAGACCTGAGCTCATTTAATTCAACCAGCCTACTGTTTTGCATATAATCACTAACAGCTTCAGGACTGGAGTTATGTCCATTCCAATACCAGGTATATAAGTATGTTCAACTAAATTCCTACTGGACTAAGTTAAACCATGAGACTTTAAGTCTGCTTGAAAATCATATCTGTACTCAAGCTATCCTGCATGAAATAATTTTCAGTTGACAAAGTATTTAACCAAAATTTAAATCTTTTATTTCATAGTAAGTAGGATTATAATAAAGATAAAATTTATTTTTGTATTTGTACTACATATATCTGCATTCTTTTCTTAGGTTTAAAGTTTTAAATGTGTAGTTTGTGGGCAACAGTCATCTTGTGGATTATTAAAGTCCTACAATGTAAAATTATTATAACTGTAATTTTCATAATTTCAACATATTAATATATATATACTAGTATTATCAAGTTTAAGCTCAAGTTCATAAATTTGTTATTCACTTCAAATAATTACCACCCAGCACTAATAACCTGCAAACAGCTAAAGCTTAATGGGGTTGATAGTGATGAACTAAATCAGATAACAAAATAAGTATTGTAAGTTATCATTTGTTGTTGTTAGGCGAATAAAGATAGTGTAACTTTTTATCTTGTCCTTACAGGCAAGACAGTCGGTGAAATTCATTAACAGCCAGGCAGCATCCTCACCTCCTTTTTTCATGATGATTTCCACCCCATCGTGCCACGCCCCATTTACCCCTGCACCACAGTACTCCAAAAATTTTAGTAATACTAAAGCACCAAGGACAAAAAGCTACAACACAGCGGGTGGACCGGTAACTATTTAAATAAAACTTTTTTTATGTCTGTGTAATCATTTTAAACAAATAAAACATAATATAACAAATCACCCTGGGACCCCTGTGAGGTTTTAACACCTTTGGCACTCTTTGGTCAATCTCCTCTTCAATCGCACCCTTCAGCAAAGAATCATCGCTGCAGGCCTGAAGTTCCAAATTAGCATAAAACATTGCAGTTGAAAGAAAACAGTCTAAATTTCAAAACATATGACAAAGAACTCCTTTAGTTATTGCTGCCTACCACTTGTTTTAATCAGTAAAGTATATCTGCAATGGTGTAACTTCAGTTTTAATGAACTCGTAGAAAATAGTTCGAGTGGTTGGTTTTTGTTTTTTTGTGATCGAGGAATGCATTGACATTTCTAGTATTTCTACAGAAGAAATCATTAGATACATTAAATTCAACTTTATTATTCTCACTATTACAACATGTAACAATTGATAATTTAAAAGGCCTATGCTTTTACAACTTTATTGTTCTTTTTGTTATCATTTGAAAAAGATGACATGTGAAATTTTCTGATATTTGACATAAGAGCATGCCAATTAGCCTTGTGATGATCCTAGCAACGGTAGCATATTTAGCTAAATATGAAACATCTAGTAACCATAAAATTATAGCTATAATTTATGTTAGTGTTGACCTCTATAAAATTAGCTTGAGTCCAAACCAGTTTCTCTCATTTTTAGTGATATTTTTAAAAACTTACAAGTTTTTTGGTGTAATATTTAAAAGAAAGAATAATGCGGGTAGCTCAATTTAACAATAGAAACCTTAGGCACCAGACGTCCGTGTTTCCACGGATTCTAATTTCTGTCAATATCTTCAGACCAAACACTGGTTGATTCGTAATACTCCTCATCCAATGTCACAATCCTCAATTGATGACAGCGACCAAGTCTTCCAGAACAGGTAACCTGGACATGTAATGTTGTCTATTTTAAATCACTTGATTTAAGAGAGATCATCACTACCTCTGAAAGTTTGTAGCTTACTTTTCACAATTGGGACAAAATATTTTGTTGACTTAGATATAATCTTTGGCCTGTTTTTCAGTGCTTTATGCTGTCTTTCTGTGTTCTGAGTGTAGGGTGGACTCGGGAAGTTAAAAGAAAGAACCCATACAAACTCTCCGATTAAATACACAGCATGCACCTCATTTTCAGAAACCGACTCTGTTGTTAGTGGATGACCTGCTGATAAAGATGACATTTGCAGCTAGATGTTAACGGTCTGTGGATGAATGCGCTAGTTGTACTATCAGGTAGCAGCCTTATCAGTGAAACATCTGCTGATACATTGGTAGTGCATACAACCTAGTATTAGTAGATTGCCTGCTGATTAAAGATGCTGTACTCTCAGGTGGTGCAGCTCTTTTCAGTAGATGGTTTTCTGAAAAAGTGTACTTCGGGGTAAACCCTCTTTTTTTTCAATCTCTAGTGCCAGAGGAGGATCTAGTTCTGGTAAATGCTCTTTACTTTCAGTTTGTGCACCATGATATCATTATAGGATCTGCTGTAAAATTCTCGATACTTTCATTTGAGGCACCGCCGTTTCAAAGGAGGAACTTTTCTGCTGGTGAATGCTCAGTACTTTCAGTTGATGCACTTTGATTTACAATGGAGTATCTGCCTGCAATTGCTCTATGCTCTTAAGTTTTTGTAACTTGGTTGTAATGGAGCAACTGCTGGTAATTTATCTATACTTTTAGTAGGTGCACCACGGTGTCAGTGGAGGATCAACTGATAATTTCTCTGTACTTTCATGGTTTCAGTAAAGGATCTGCTGCTAACGTCTTTGCACATTGATGTCAGTGGAGGATCTGCTGGTAATTTTATTCTATTTTCAGTTGCTGTCACCATGGTGTCAGAGAGGGTCTTCTGGAAATTTCTCTAAAACTCTGTAAAGTATGGTTTTAGTGGAGGGCTGGATCTGCTGGAGAGTGCTCTGTACTTTCATTTGGTACACTCTATCAGTGGAGGATCTGCCGATAATTTCTCTGTACTTTCAGTTGATATACTATGGTTTCAATGGCAGATCCGCTGGTAGCCTCTTTGTACTTTGAGCTGGTCCAGTCTTGTGTCAGTGCAGGATATTCTGGTGAATACTCCGTACTTTCAGATGGTACACCTTGGATTCAACAGAAGATCTATTGGTAATTGCACTAGTAGAAGCAAAATGGTTTCTGTTGAGGATCCGCTGGTTAATGCACTGGACTTTGAATGGTTGTACCTTGTTTTCAATGGAGGATCTGCTGGTAACTTCACTGTACTTTCAGTTAGTCCACCCAGGTAACAGTGGCAAATGCTCTGTACTTTTATTGGTTTCACCATGACGTCAGTTGAGAATCGGCTGGTAATTCACTGCATGTTGAGCTGGTACCGTGCTTCAGTGGAGGATATACTGATAAATTCTTTGTACTTTTAAGTTTAGCTACATGTTGTTAGTGAAGGATCTTCTGGTAGATGCTCTGGCTCTACATTTGGCGCGTCATGATTATTAGTTTATGATGAATGGATAAATCTACTCTTAGGTGGTAAAGGTAAAGGTAAAGTGGAGCATTTATATAGCGCCTTTTCCAAATGAGTGCTCAAAGGTGCTTTACAATGATCAGTTTACCCCCAGCGGACCGGAAGCATATAGGCGCCTCAGGCAGCCGCTTTAAAGCGGTCCATGTATGCTGGTACTCATTTACCACCCCGGAAGGATGGAAAGCTGAGTGGCCTTTAGCGGGAAAGAAGGTCGCCCAAATATTCAATCCTCGACCTGGCCGGGCATCGAACCGGGGACCTCAGAATTGGGAGGCAGAGATCTTACCATTGCGCCAGCCCCTCCGCTATAATGGTAAAATGGTGCACTGTGTCATCAGTGAACGCCTGTGTGATAGTTTCAATGTACTTTCAGGTGGCGCACCCTGCTATCAGTGGATGACCTGGTATCACAGGTTGTACATGCGCTTGAAGAAGGAAAACACCTTGAAAACACCTTTGTATTATTTTCCTCCGACAATGGCTATCATCTAGGTGAGTTGGGTTAAGCTAAAAGTATGAAATGAACACAACATATAGATTTGAGTGAGGCCTTACCACTGGAACGGAACATAACCCAAGCAGCATCAACAAAGAAGCCCTTAAATCCAAATGAAGAAAAGGAAAAAGTCTCTGACCTGGTAACCTGACATAGATCTGTTTCGTAGGTCGCGGGTTCTTATCTCACCGAGGTCATCGATTTCTTCGCTTCCTTTTTTGGGTTTAAGGGCTTCTTTCTTGATGCTGTAGATCTATAAAACTTGGTTTGTATCCCGTTCCAGTGGTAACCCCTCACTCGAATCTATAACTATGTTGTATTCACACATACACTACTGAAGGACAACATACTATAGTATGTAATGAAACTGGCAATGATGTTTTTGCAGTTGTTTTGTTTATTGAGTGTCACTAGGTGCTTCAAGGGAATATCAGATAATAAGCAGTGTTCTTATGAACATTGTTTCTAATTAATTTCGTAAGTGTCGTAGTTTGAGATACTTTATGGTACTTTTGCCATTTTGTCAACACATATTTATGAGAGTTGGCAAAACAGAGCAGATGCAAAAGGTGTTTAAAGTAACGATCTTTTTTTGTTTGCTAGGTCAATTCTCTCTGCCTCGTGACAAGAGACAGTTGTATGAATTTGATATCAGGGTACCATTTCTTTTGCGTGGACCAGGAATTGCAGTGAACAAAACCAACAAGGTGTTGTTATGTTCATTATTTGTTGTACTAAACAGTGCTGCTCAGTGTTCTTGTGAACATTAGAATCAGAAACAAAATTTCCATCTTTTAAGGGTGCTTCTGAATGACTTGATTTCAGAGTGATAAACAAGAGAATGTTTGAGCTCTAAACTTTTGCTGATACATTTTAAGAAACGGAAAAATTCCAACTGCTGAATTAGCTAGAACACTTATTGAAGCAGAATGAATGCTGAATAGAAAAAGTTCTTTAACCTAAAGAACTCGTTCTGAACTTCCTATTTGGTTAGTGGATACGTTACATTAAAGGTTTTACACTGACCCCAATTACTAGCATTTTAACATTTCTGACAGTTTCAGCTAATAGTGCATCACGATGCCCTCTCCCTCCCGCCCTCCCTCCCCCTTCCCCAATCATTGATAAATCTTTGCATGGAAGGTTCGTCAGTGTATTATTGTAATTGTATAAAAGATTAAATCATCTTTTGAAAACTTGAAATGGTAATAGATGACTTATAAAAAATAGGACAGCTTTGGGATCTTCTTACTGGTGAAGCATGATGTAGACGATTTAATACTACAGCTTGAGAGATATCTCTACTTAAGGAAATCGTTTTTCATAACTTTTAATGCAGATGGCTTATGATATTGATAACATACCAATTGCATTTGCAGAATCCAGTTTTGAATATTGATATTGCTCCAACCATTATTGAACTTGCTGGGGGGAAAGTTCCTGCTACCATGGATGGAAAGTCTATCTTACCACTTCTTGTAGGTCTTATGGATTGGTTTAACAGTTGTTGCTAATTTTGCTAATGACAGAGATCCTGCGATCTATGAAATTCCTTGTAGGGCCATGAGCGTGGAAAAACAAGTCTTGGCCTTATACTAACCTAATAAGCAAAAGTTCTTGAAAATCCTGGAAAGGTAAAAATATCTTGGCTTCATAATCCAAAAAAAATTAAAATTAATTCTTCAAAAATGTGATACGGTCATTTGATATTCAGAAACAACAGCTAAGGCTGTTATTTTAATTACTAACACAAGGTTACCAGAGTAGTAAAGTAGAGGGCATCTTTTCCCCAGTCCTTGTCTGAAACGTTCTATTATTCTTGGGGCTAAACCCACTTTTTCCCCTTCAATGCTAAGTACAAGCTGATAACTCTTGCAAAAAAGTTGCCTGGTTATGCTGGTATCGTAAATAAAGTGGACATGAAAAGTTAAGCACAAGAGTTGATTTATGTAAGCTAGATCGCTACATTTCTATGGCCTTGGTGCAAGAATATATTGATTTGATGGACAATTGACCTAAAATCCTTACGAGCCTTATGTAATGAAACAGAAAGTAGAGCCATAACGATAAATATTTCCTTTCATTCTTTGTTTATATCGAATCTCAGATGTAATCAGCATGAATACATAGCTCCGTAAACAGAGTAAATGATTTAGGCAAAAAATGCTGTGATTGTGCATTTACCACGAAATAAAACTGTTTTATCCACAACAAACTTAATGTTTCCTCTACAAATTAATGGTATTGGGATAATCCGGGATCAACTTAACCTAGTCTCTGTTGATGTTTCGTATAAAGTTCCACGTGATCTGTAGGGATCAATTAGCCAAGTATAACTATATTCACATAGTATAGCGTGTGTATGGGGTGTCTAGTTCTCTAGACCCTGTGTAGTAATTCTTTCTATTAAATATTTGTTTTGTGTAACACAGAAAGTTCCCAAGTCCTTGGTGCGGCACAATGATCATGAGGTAGGCCAGGGTTTAGGTTTAGGTTGTGTTGCTTGGATGACAGTGTAATTGATAGACTGACTCTGGTTATCTTACGATACAGTTACGATATGTGTGTTTCAACAACTTTTTAACTTTTAGGTTGTTCAATATTGTTGCAACACAAAGCAAATGTTAGTTTTTACTCTTTGAATGTATATGATTATGTATAGAACTATTACTATTCAGGCACACTTTCCCAACCGAATTAGGTTTCTTCATCCCAATGGAAGACTTTGTCACGAACTTGTCAAATGCTTTTATTACAGCAGACATTTAAAAATAAGTAACAAAGCTGTGCCTTCAGATAACAGAAACTGAGGTTTAGATTTTGTTTTTAAAAACATTAAGCGTTTAGCCACAATTTAAATGAAGTTAGCTTTGATCCAAGCTGTCGAGGTGGAGTACGTTGCTCGTTTGTGACTCCTCTCCCATCGTATACCTACAAAAATATTCCAGTAAGCAGTAGCATGTTTCTCCCTCCTGTGCCATTATGATATTCTTCCTGTTCTAAGAAGTAAATCCTCCTGTGCCAACATGAAAATCTTCCTTTGTCAGCATAATAATCCTCCTGTGCCAGGATACTAATCCTCCTGCACCGCATGATAATCCTCCTGTTCCAGCATGATAATCCTCCTGTTCCAGCATGATGATCCTCCAGCGCCAGCACAATAATTCTCCAGTGTAGGCATGATAACCCTTCTGTTCCAGCATAACAATCCTCCTGTGCCAGCATGAAAATCCACCTCTGCCAGCATGATAATCCACTTGTTCCAGCATGATAATCCTCCTGTACCAGCATGATGATCCTCCTGTGCCAATACGATAATCCACTTGTGCCAGTAAGATAACCAACCTTTGCCAGTAAGATAATCCCCCTATGCCAGTACAATAATCCTCCTGTGCCAGCATGAAAATCCTTCTGTGCCAGCACGATAATCCACTTGTTCCAGCATGAAAATCCTCCTGTACCAGCATGATAATCTTCCTGTTCCAGCATGATAATCCTCTAGTGGCAGTATAGAAAATCCTCCAGTGCCAGCATGATAATTTTCGTGTCCTCGCATAAATTTCCTTATATGCTAGAATAAATATGCACTTCTACCAGCATAGTGATCTTTGTCAAGACGAATTGAATGGTGGTCAAACGATTTTTGCACGAAAAGCCTTTGGTGAATGCAGTCTAATATAGTTCTTGTTTACTTCTGTACGTCATTTTGTCATCGCCCTTTTGTAGAAACTTAAGTTGTTGTTAATTATGGCTTATTGTTAAATTACACAACACAAAGTTTGATGTTCCCTGGAGAAAGGATTTCTTGGTGTCGCACTATGGAGAAGGCAAACCAAGTAATAAAGGATGTCCGAAAGTGCCGCCAGGATTCGCGGTAAGTCAAGTATTAAAGTCAAGTAGTAAACTAGAGATGCCAATGGACGAGAAGATGTTAAAACTGCCCGCCGAGAGTGAGCGCAGCACCTACTTGTTGTGTTTTGCTTTTAACACAAATATATGTAACGTGTACACGATTGGTTGTTTAAAAGTTTGAAGTCATGTCAACAGCGTTAGTTATACGTCCTTTGGATTGGTTTGATATCATACACTGCAGTTAGTAGAAAGTAAACTGATGCATAAAGCGCCTTTTCCATATAGATATGCTTAAAGGCACTCTACAAAGATCATGCTGAAGCATATATAGGCGCAATTGGCAGTGGCTTCAAAGTGGGTGGATGAAAAGCTTAGAGTACTCTAGCAAGAAGAAAGTCGCCAAAAATTCAAACCTCGACCAGGGCGGGGACCTCAGGATTGGAAAGCAAAGATCTTACCACTGCAACAACCCCTCGGCTTATTACATAAGGTGTATAAATTCTTGGACTTGATAAATATACACATACAGGCGTGTACACGCACCCGGGCTTACGAACACACAGACATACATGATAGATACTCGCTTTGGTGTTTTTATGTGACACACACTCATTGTCAGAGTTATCCCCATATAGTCTTGTACACCCAACTGTGTTTGTGAGGATACAAGAAATAACACGTATTCCTGTGTGAGAACATCAAGTTCCTCGGCAGACACGATGTACTGCGAGTTCCGTGATAGCGAGGTGAGTCTACAATTATTTTGAATCAGGGTCGAGTTGTTCAAAAGGTGCTTAAGGCCGGCGCACACTTGAGGTAAAGAGCTGAGCTGTTTGCTCGCGAGGCTGTTTGCTCAGCTTGTTCCACACGTGTGCGGCAAAATTTTAGTGAGATTCTCGCTAAAATTTTCCGCATGCGTGTAGAAAAGCTGAGCAAACTGTCTCGCGAGCAAACAGCTGAGCTCTTTACCTCTAGTGTGCGCCGGCCTTTAGCCCTAATCCAGGGTTAATTGCCATGACAACCAATAGATTTTGTTAAGAGTTAATCCTGCACTAAAATTAATCGGCTTTCGAACAACTGGGCTCAGGACTCTAAGAACTATTAAAGGTATTCTCAGCTGTAGAAAATTTTTGGTCTGAAATAAATTTATTGCGAAGTCTTTGCTCATATCAGTAATTTGAAATTAATGATTTTATTAACGCTAAGCAACGTATTTTGAATTCCTGCGGCCGCGATTTTGAAATGTGACATGAAATGTTTGCAGTGACAGACCCTTTCTAGTTCATTGCTATTGTGTTTATTGGAAGTAGGGACTAACACTGCTACCGTAACATGTCAAGGGAGGTGAAGTGTTGTCTGGTCAGGGTACATTTAGGTTGAGTCAAGGCCGCCTGATCAAGTACGAACCAACGGCAATCTGTGTTTTGCTGGGTAAAAAGCCTAGCTATTGACAATTTAAAAAATCGCCCTTTCCTTTTTCGCATCTATTCAGACAACCCATTCTACTTTAATGTTCTGATTCAGTATTTATCTTAAGCTCAGTTGTATTATTTCTCAAGGTATAGTAACAACTAATATCTCACATATTGAAATACTACTCCAACGGTTGCCATCTGGTCGAGTAGTGAGATAGTGCTTATAATACAATTATGACCAGCGACATATTTGCATAAAACTTTTTTAAATTTGGTGCTTGATTTTGCGTTTGCTTTGTATCCTCCTGCAATGCTTGCAAACTTTTCATTGATACTAACAAACATACTTTTATAGGCTTTCGTCGAAGTCTATGACATGAAGAACGATCCCAGTCAGCTCATTAACTTGGTCAAGAAAATGACGCCCCAACAACTTCAAGCAAGCCATGCACGACTGGTAGAGCTGGCAACATGTTCTGGAAGCTCCTGTAGCTGACCCTAAATCGTTTCTCTCGTCTTCAATGATAAGGTGAAAGGGCAGCCTCAAAGGGACTGATTTCCTTGCATCGGTGTGCCATCCACTATAGATCTTATGCAAAAAGGCGGCTATTTTAATGTTTTTTTGTTTACATTCAAATTGACCTTACCAGCCTTGTTTGGAGTAACATATTCTTTTGAAAGTTGAACACAAGGACGAGGCTAGTAGTTTGAATGTTAACAAAAGAATGTAAAGATTGCTCTTTTTAGTAGCCCGGTTTTGAAATGATGAACAATAAAAACAGCAATGTAAAAAGGGAAAATAACTTTTTCAAATGGAATGAAGATTATTCAAACCAACAAAACGTTTGAGTGCTGTTTAAAGAAGAAGCACTCTCTTTGTCCTTTAACATGACATTCGTTTTAACGAATATGAAGCGACCGCTGCCTGAATATCCCACTCGTTAAGGCGCCAGTCTGTCATGCACGAGGCTTGGGTTCGATCCCCAGTGCCAGACTTTCAGGGTCTTAAAATATCTGAGGAGAAGGTGCTACCTTTGCTCTAACATCTGCAAACGGTTATACCTTCGCGTCTTCTCGGAGAAGGACGTTAAGCTAGAAACCCCCGGAGTCCAACAATTTGGTTGTAAAACCGGTTGGGTTTTGCAACTACCTAAGAGCAGTGAAGCTAACTAATAGATAATAAAAAGAAATAAATATTTACCAATAGCTCAACAGATTAGAGAACTTGAGTTTAGCCTCTGAGATGACCTCCCGCAATGCCGCTTGCGATGAGCATAGTCTGTGAGGGTTATAAGCCGCAAGAGATCTGTAATTGTCAAAGTGCGCAAAAGCTGATATTACACGAGGTAATTTTTTGAGTTGCACGAGCAATTACAGCATGAAAGAGTATGCAACACTGCATTTAACCTCGCGTAACTAAAACTTTTTCGTGTAACCGTTTTTGAAACCGTTGCATGCAATGCTGCAGGAGTTAGATCGGTTTCTACTTCACGCAACGTTGCGTGCAACAGTTTCATAGGTGGCTACACGGTGCAATTATTTCATAATGTTGCATCGTGTAGCAATACCTTAACACGCAGTACAAAGGATCATGGGTATCGTTGCGAGACAAGTTACAGACAACGTTGCCGCAGGTAAATCCCAGTTGTACTTTGTGTAACGACTTAAGTTACAAGCTTAAAGTTTGAGTTCCCATTGCACCGTGTACACCCTCTTTGCGATTTGTCTCGCTAAGGCGTTCATTCCGGTTCTAAATATGTAAAGTTTATCAAACCGTTTCTACAGAAACCTCAACTCGGTTACATATAAAAGCTACTATTCCATATTCACAAAAGACAAATGGGCATTTCTTGGAGCGCTTGCGAGCCCTTTATCGTCACTTGAGCCATTAAAGCAAGCAACCATACAAATCGTCCCAACCATTCCAAGTGACCCAACTGGCCCAACCAGCGCAAGTGACCCAACTGAGCCAACCAGCACAAGTGACCCAACTGGCCCAACCAGCGCAAGTGACCCAAATGAGCCAACCAGGACAAGTGACCCAACTGAGTCAACCAGCGCAAGTGAGCCAACCAGCACAAGTGACCCAACTGGCCCAACCAGCGCAAGTGACCCAACTGAGCCAACCAGCACAAGTGACCCAACTGAGTCAACCAGCGCAAGTGACCCAACTGAGCCAACCAGCACAAGTGACCCAACTGAGCCAACCAGCGCAAGTGACTCAACTGAGCCAACCAGCACAAGTGACCCAACTGGCCCAACCAGCACAAGTGACCCAACTGGCCCAACCAGCACAAGTGACCCAACTGAGCCAACCAGCACAAGTGACCCAACTGGCCCAACCAGCACAAGTGACCCAAC
>JAOBAT010073423.1:0-32347 GCA_026413305.1 Hydrozoanthus tunicans | reverse complement strand
AGCCAACCAGCACAAGTGACCCAACTGGCCCAACCAGCACAAGTGACCCAACTGGCCCAACCAGCACAAGTGACCCATTTGAGCCAACCAGCACAAGTGACCCAACTGGCCCAACCAGCACAAGCGACCCAACTGGCCCAACCAGCACAAGTGACCCATTTGAGCCAACCAGCACAAGTGACCCAACTGGCCTAACCAGCACAAGTGACCCAACTGGCCCAACCAGCACAAGTGACCCATCTGAGCCAACCAGCACAAGTGACCCAACTGAGCCAACCAGCACAAGTGACCCAACTGCCAAGAGTCCCAAATGGCCCAAGAGTCCCAACTGGCCAAAGAGTCCCAACTGGCTCAAGAGTCCCAAATGGCCCAAGAGTCCCAAATGGCCCAAGAGTCCCAACTGGCTCAAGAGTCCCAACTGGCCAAAGAGTCCCAACTGGCCAAAGAGTCCCAACTGGCTCAAGAGTCCCAACTGGCTCAAGAGTCCCAACTGGCTCAAGAGTTCCAACTGGCCAAAGAGTCTCAAATGGCCCAAGAGTCCCAACTGGCCAAAGAGTCCCAACTGGCTCAAGAGTCCCAACTGGCTCAAGAGTCCCAAATGGCCCAAGAGTCCCAACTGGCCAAAGAGTCCCAACTGGCCCAAGAGTCCCAACTGGCTCAAGAGTCCCAACTGGCCCAAGAGTCCCAAATGGCCCAAGAGTCCCAACTGGCCAAAGAGTCCCAACTGGCCCAAGAGTCCCAAATGGCCCAAGAGTCCCAACTGGCCAAAGAGTCCCAACTGGCTCAAGAGCCCCAACTGGCCCAAGAGTCCCAACTGGCCCAAGAGTCCCAAATGGCCCAAGAGTCCCAAATGGCCCAAGAGTCCCAACTGGCCCAAGAGTCCCAACTGGCTCAAAAGTCCCAAATGGCTCAAGAGTCCCAAATGGCCCATGTGACCCAATCAGCACAAGTGTCCAAACTGACACAATTTGCTCAACCAGGACACAAGAGTTCCAAATGGTTGAGTGACCAAACCAGCACTATTGGTCCAAATGGCTCAAGTGTTCTTACTGGTCCAAGTGACCCACTGGCGAATGATCCTTCTGGCCCATGTGACCCAAACAGCCTGTGACCTAACTGACCCAAGTATTGATCCATCTGGCCAAAATTACCCAACCTGCCCAAAGATCAAACTGACCCAGGTGACACATTACCTAAATAAGTGACTAAAACAAAAAATTCAGTGGTATTACTTTATTTTCCATGGTTAACTGCGAAATGCATTTGGTGACATCAACTATGGCTAATACAATGGAGACAAGCTGTTGGTGGGTTCTTGCTCCTAATGTTGCATCAGCTGTGAAATCTTACACCAAGGTAAAACAGGAATTTTTTTTCTCTGGAAGCATTTCCTTCCCTGGGGTACCTTATTTTCAGACCATAACCCTCAGGTTATCTTGTATTAGAGAAGGTGCGATTAATCTATCAGTGTGGGTTCTCTGTTTATAGGTTCTTAAGTTGGTCAGGCTGTTTAGCTTCAAGTTGTTTTTTGCCCCACTGGTATCACTTAAAATAATTGTCCTTACTATCTGAAAACAAACAGAATATGTTGTCAACGATGTTAAGGGTACGGGTAGTTCTCTTAGTCATAAAAATGTGTGGTTGCTGGTCATCTGCGGTGCAGGTTATAATCCAGAAAATATGGTAGTTTTCAGGAATATAATTTGTGATATCATAGATGAAGCATGTTGAGCGACTACATTAATATCAACCGCTTGAAACCCATGGATCTATTGACTGCATGAGAAACTGAATTTAAAGATGTTGTGATAATTGGAAAGAACTGATTTGACTTGAATGTGTGTTACTGCTGCTTGGGTCAGTTCAGAGATTTTTTCAGTGTTAATGAGCTAGCAAACAGTACAATTAACGACTTGATTAACTATGAGAAATACGATAAGCTAGTTTATGTTAACTCTGCTATTGACCAGAATACTTAACATTAATAGGCCTTATGCATGTTTATGTCCAACACTCCCAAGCTTCACTTTCAAATCGCAAAAGTGTGAACACCGTCATAAATCAAATCCCAAAGTGTCCACAAACAAAAAGAATTCCTTTGTGAACACAGTTTGCACGTGCAAAGTGCTCACACCTGTTTCTTGGATGTGAGGCTTGGGGGTGAAATTGACTATTTGACGTCAACATGCATAAGGCCTATTCTGACATTTCCGAACTGTGCTGAACTGGCCCTGCAATTTACAGAAATATGGCCACATAACACTACTCCATGCACTGCCCACCAAAGATGGGTTGTTTCAAGGCTGGTTAACTTTAACCCTGGTTAAGCTAAATTTCAAGCAGTAATTTCTTCTCTAAGGTAAAAAATATATAGGTTAAAAATTTAACCCTCTAGGTTAGTGTTAATCAGCCTTTGAACAACTGTCAGCCAGAAGATAAATACATCTTGTTCAAGTTTGCACTCACAACTTACAGAGCAGCAAACAAACTTGCCCCATGTCATTTGTTTGATAAGCTGACAAGGTATCAGTCAGTGATGCATCAACATTCAAAAGGGAGAAATCTTTTTCTCATTTTAAAGTAAAAAATATGAAATATAGGTACAATGATAGAGCATTTCCCTGCTGTTCCATGGTCTTGGCAATATTGGCAGTTTTACAACATGCATTCCTGATTGGTGCTAGAAATCAGATTATTTGAATACTGCTATTAACTAGTTAATTTCTGGCTAGATGTTCTACTATATTCTAAGAACAATAGCTCCCTCCTCCACACACACATACAAATACATTTGATTTAAACAAGCAAAAAGAAATGTAAAAAATTTTAATTTCCCACTAAAATGATTGCTGGTTGACAATCTAAACCTAGCCTTATTGACAACAGAGCCTGCAAACAGTGGTTGACTAACAAATCAATTATTAAATGACAACTTGAATGGCTGGTTATTCCACAGCCAATATGTAAACATTTAAAAGGAGCTATGGTCTTTCTTACAGAATTAATTTACAGTTAAAGAGGTTGCTTTTGTGCAGTCACATCCAATATGAAAATATCTGTTTAAGATAAGAGTTAAATTGAAGTGAATTGGTGGCACCCCTAAACCAGTTCTGTTGGTCTGTAGAACATAGAATTTAGCCTACAAAATGCAGCACACTGGACTATTTTTTTTTTACTTTCCTTGATATTAATACAAAATGTACAAAACCACACAAACTAAAAAAAATAGTTGCTAGCTATTTTTTCTTAAATGGCATTAAAATACTTGCTGAAAAGGATGTACATGCTATGCAACATAGTATTTAAAACAAAAACTGAACAAGACTTTCTACTTGGTTACTGTATGGAAAATGTTGAAAACAGAAGCATTTAATGAAAAGTTGTAATTTTGTACCACTAGGGTATATTTGCATCTGGACTGCATGCAATCATAATTTTGTTCAAACTGCTACTTGCTGATACGCTGCAAATGCATGATGTTGATGATACATTCTCATTGATGCAACAAAAACACTGTTTGCCTATGATGGGATTAACTCCTCAACCATCCCGGAAACATGGAGGCTTTATTCTGGTTTAAAAGTCGGTATTATAATAATACAAAGCTCCTGTGACACAACTGTTTAACTGGGGTTTTCAGTTTAAATTCTCACTTTGAACACAACTGGTCTTGATGACACAGGATTTGATTGTGTGACTTGTGGTCTGTCTGATTTCATGGGTTGTGTGGGATGATAAGCCGACTGAGCTACGGGTGGCAATGGTGGAAGAGGTCGATTAGCAGGCGGAGTGTATTGTGTCACAGAAGGCAGCGTGCTTAGTTTGCAGAGCATTGGCTGGCCATCAAGGTTTCGATTGTGATACCTTGTATGTGCCATCATGGCATCTTCCCTTCTTTCATACACAACCTCAGCCATACCCTTACGCAGGAGACGACAACTCTTCAAATGTCCCACAACACTAAATAACTCTTCTATGTCAGTTAGTGTCACTAGCGGGTGCAAGTTTGAGACAGTAATCCTTGTGGCAGGTGTAGATGCCAGTAACTTGTCTTGGTAATTCTCTGGCCCCAGTCTCCCGTTCATACCATCTGGGCCTGTTTCTGAGCTCTCAAACAAATCCTCGCTAAGGGTTGTAGGCCTGACATAAGATCCAACTTTCATTTTTTTAGCATAACTATTCTTTGTCGTGATAGCCAGTTTTCCATCATTCAAATCAGTAGTGCGACTTCTTACTGATGTTTTATAATCAACATTTTTGGCTGTTACAAGTATGGAACCATCTGTAGTTGGTTCTGCGGAGCGTAATTGCTGCTTCGTCGTAATTTTTACACCGCCACCAGAGAAATCAAGAGACCTTTTTCCTGAACGAGCTTTCATTTGTAACTCTTCGTTATTAGCTTCTTGTTGTACTCGAACAGTTAGTTTAACATTTTTGGGAGTGTTATGACCCTTTAGATGTGCTTTTTTAGTAATTTTCTCTCTAGCATCGGCAATATCTAACTCCGAACTTTTTCTCTTCGACTTTAGCACCAAGTTTTGCCGTAAGTCTCGAGTTCGTCGTTTTGGCTCGCTTCTTTCAAAACCAACGCTTCTGTTACTGCCGAAGGTTTTTCGTCCACCCCAACGACTTGATGGCTTCCATTTCGGTGAACGGCGAGATGAACGGACGATATCGTCCAAAGACATACTCACTTTATCTCGTACCCGCGTCGCCATTTTGCATACCTCATTTGCAAGACAGCAAGACGCGTTATTGAAGATGCGATCTAAGCTCCTCTCTGATTGGACAATGAGTTGGTCTGCTAAGTTTCGACCAATAAAAAGCTGTGGAAGAGTGAAACTTTCCAACCCGCAACGTTTTCCAGGAAAACCCGCTTATTTCATTGAATGCGATCACTGCCCCGTAAGAATTTTCATGAAATTTCCTGGTTCATTCGACATCAGTTGCTGTTATTTTATTATCCTTAATCATGAGTGAAGTTTTGTGGGGTTAATCATAAGGTTTGTTGCGGCCATGTCAGTTGGAAATAACTCGACCGTAAGGGTTGAGTGTGCAATGTTTACGTCGTTAAAACGATCTGAAGAGGGTGCCACTGTCGTGTATAAGTGCCTCTATGCCGCCTGGGCTTACAGCCTTTTTGCTTTGGTCGGAATAGTTTTGGTTGTACTGCCTTTGATTCTGCTGCTCTGTTGTATTTTGAGAAGACGTTCCAAGCAAAGGCGGCGATACTTTCGTTCCGAGAGCAGCTACAGTCGTAACAACGATTCCCCGTTTGAGGTAGAACTTATTTTAATTCACCAGCTTAAATTGTTTTGTTTCCTTAAGCTTATTTTACCTTTGTTATTGTTATTTTTAAAACATCGGAACTTTATTGAAATTCCAGAGCTAAACAACAAGCTTTGGACATCTGGATATAGTCGTGTACGTACGTTTTAGTCAGCCCAGGTTTTAGCTCAAGTGTATTGAAAGTTTCCATCCAATTATTTGAAGCTTTTAATTCTTACAACTGAGTTATTGTTTCAACTAGCATTTTAATGCTTTGATCAAAGTTCCCTTCCCTGGCAAAGATTGCAAACGCCCGTGGGGTGGGGTGGGGTGGAGGGAGGGAAGGAAAGCAATAACTGGTGCATTCTGTGGGACTGAAAGATGTAGGTCTTTTCAGCATTCACGATCATAGTTTCAGATTTCTGGCAGCACTAATAATTTCATCAAAGGGTTATGGATTTGCAGCGGATTTCAAAATGTTCATTGAAACGTTACCAGCCAACAAAATGACATCATCAGTTGAAAACATAAAAATGTTAATATCCCTAGAACCATAACAGATTTTGACAAAATTTTTTCACCGATATTCCTCATTTAGCAAGGTCTATTCAGAGATAAAACAAAATTTTTCATGGCATATGCTTTTTAATTGTTTAAGTTCTTAACAAACTTATTATAATTGTATATTTGTTTACTTAAGTTTTTTTAATATTTTTAGCCCCTGTCAGGTAATGCAGAAGTGTTCACTAATTACGGAGCTGTAGAAAGTTGTAAGTTACTATGGTAGCACATGTACAGTAGTGGTTCTTATAGGTATCTGAATGAAGCAGAGTCAAATTTCAGTAAAGAATCATGTAATTGCTTATCTGCAGGGAGGGCTGTATTTTCAGAATTGGGCAAAAAGACAAATGAATTTCTTCGAAATTTGTCGAGGACTCATTTGATTACATTTTAATAAATCTAGTAGACAATTGATTTTCTTCATTTTAGTTTTGCATGACTTAGTGCGCGTAAAAATTCATTAATAAAAATTCAGAATAAAAAATCTCTGATTCATTGGTGTCCATCCTGCTGTGTTTTGATACAGGTATATCTGGGAATGACATCATAACCCAGTCCCCTTAAAACCCAGTCATGAACCAACAAAACTTGAACTTCAAACATGTATAAAAAACAAGAATATGACTGATTTCAAAAAAATTTTTCTTAAGTGTTTTTAGATTCCAAACACTTTTAGTCCAGTAACAAAAATAACTGTTAGTGTCATAGGCACTTTAATTTATTTGTAAACACAGCATCTCAACTTTTGCTGACCTGATGAACTACCTAGTCACCATGGATAATTACTTGTAATTAACCATGTAATGTGAAATTTCAATCAAAATTCAATTATTACTGATAAAATTGAGGGCCAAGTTTGGCAGCTATACATTGTTTTAAATCTATTAAATTACAGTGTATGTAATGATTTGAGTCCCATTTTGATGTTTTTTACTTAAATCTTTATATTTTCATGCTCAAAATTAACTTAGATTTTCAAGTATGAAGCCAGCTGGCTACCAGAGGCAAAATTGCAAGTTTTAGTAGCCATATATATATAATTTCAAACCTGTTATTCCTTTATAGTTTTGTGTGCAAGAATAGTTGCATATGTTTTCAGATTTGTTTGCCAAAGAAAGCAGATTGACTTCTTTATTTTATCAGTGAGATTATATATCATTCTATTAGAAACAATAAAACTCTTAGTTAATAAGTTGTAAAGGCTCTATGTACGTCATCTTGTGGTAGCCAGCTGGCTAGAAGAGTTCTGAAAATCTAGTAAGCCACTATTCATTTTTAGGAAGCATTGGCCTCCTGTAGGTGGCAAATTTGAGCCCTGAATTTATTCAAGTTTCCCATTTTTTTGCAAAAAGAAAAAAAGGATTATTGTTCAAAGTGCATCTGCAGATCTAAGGGTAACTATCAAAGGAATTTTTGTTGTCAAGTTTACATTTCTTCCGTATCCCAGCTGTTCTTGTTCCTGTAGAAAATGAAATGTATTGTATAATTTGCTTGTGTCAAATGAATAGTAAATTAAAGATAAAAAAATCATGTCCTTTAATTGTTCTAGTGGTCTTAATTAACTGAACTAACAGTGTTGAACAAAAACCGTTTTTTTTAAATTGTAGGTAACTCGATGATTTGTTTTGTCTACTTTCTTGCAGATCCGAGTAGTGATGTTCAAGCAAACCGGCAAAGTGGAAGTATTGCTTCTAGTCGAGCAAGCCTTTTGCCAAACTTTGATGAAACTTCCCTTACTTCTCGCAATGCTTTGTTAACTACAAGACAGTCACTGTCAGACAAAAATGAGCCTAAGTCAGCAAACTTCAACCGTCCTAATGAAAGAACTCAACAGGCGAATGGCCTTTATGCAACAGTTGATCTTGTTCCTGATGAAGTTAATCCAACTGGTAATAATCTGGGACACTCATTTGACCCTGAACATGGAAATAGCATTTTTCCTGTGGCAGAAACAGATAAAAACTCTCCAGTCAATGACAACTTGCAGGATCCATCTTTATGTAATGAACCTCCACACGATAGCAGTAACTTACCAGTAGTAAGGGAAGAGAAATTATTGGAAATTGAAGATGAAATGCCAGTTTATGCTGTTCTTGAATCAGAAAATGAAAACCCAAATGACGGAACAGAAAAGAGTGAAACAGATACCACTCACACAGATCTAGAAACAAACACAGTTGAACCTAATGCTGTGCATAGAGATAAAGGGATTTTTCCAGCTGATTGTGTTAAACCAGCAGCAGAACAGTTGAGCCCCTTTGTGAGATCAACAAACACTGGAAGCAATGAAGAAAAAGAAAATTTGACAGACCTTGCTGCACCTGATACTCGCTCCATCCCTGGTGAGAACAACCTTTTAGCAGAACTACCAAGAAAGAGACTAGAATCAAGAGCAGTAAGTTTCTGTTTTTAACAAATTGCTGTTATTTAAATCCATACCAGTTCTGTAAGATAATAATTTTTTTCAGCATGTGAGCAGGCAAGATGAAACAAATCCTGCAATCTGATTGGTTCCCAGAGGAGGTTGAGTTTTACAATCTTGCCTGTGGTCAAAGACCAACAGCAACAGATGACTTACTGTAACTTAAAAGTTTAGTTTTTTTTAGTTTTGCAAGTCTTAGTTATTAGCTTGTAAAGCGTTAACATTTTGAAACATTGAAAAAAATTTTTGACATAATATGCAGTAAATAAAGTTTTCATAGTGACAGTGAATTTTAATATCCGGCTGAACGAAAACAGTTTGAACATAAAAAAACAACACAAAAACACATGAAAAAAACAAAAATAGTATTAGCTGGCTGGGAGGTCCATATGAAGAAAAACTGTACCCTCGGTCTATGTATAAACCTCAGCCTCAGGCCTCCGTCCTTACGTATGACCTCTGGCACAATTTTTCTCATATGGACCTCCTAGCTGGGAAATAACGTATATAAACTTCATTTATCAGGCTTATTATGAGTAGACAAATTATGTTTTGTTCAATGACATCAATTTCTTGTCCTGGGCAAGTGCTCAGACTTGGATCTCCAATAAGTGTATACATGCAGGTACAATTAATTTTTTTAGAGGGAGTTGTGACTCTGTACAGTTGTGCTCATTTGGGGTGTGTATGATATTAAATAGTAATTTTCTCATCATTTTCAGTGCCCATGTTAGATTAATTTTGAATTTAAAACTTACTGTGCCTCTTTGCCATGCTTGGCAACGCAACCTCCCCTCCTCCCCCTCTTATCAATTTCATTCCAACTAGCACCGGGTCAGCTAAATATCTAAATATATTGCAAAAGGTAAAAAAATAATTTAAGTTGCTGTTGTTGTCTATTTTCTGTTGCTTAATAATTATGTGTTAAAGACAGAGTTGTTGGTTTATCTTACAGTCAAACTGTTTCATTCTAGGACTATGAACTGTTTTTGTTGGAGAGGGTTAAAGAACTCCCAGAGAATCAAAGACAAGGTTGTTATTTAATCCGAGACTCCTTAACTTCACCAGGGTGTAAGGTAATTTTGTGCGTTTTTAAAACTGTCACCATGTATCATTCTGTAACTTAAAAAGTATTGAAAATGGTAGTTAACATGCTATCAATAATTGGGGTTGGAGGACCAGTCAATCAGCTTTTTGGTATTAACTTACATTTTAAAAAAGAATTGTTAGTAATCATGGCGACAACAATATCCCCACACATGAAAGATAAAAAAGTATCTGCACAATGAAGATATGATTTTTTAGTAAAAGGGAAAACCCTGGTATATCATCCTTATCTCATGTATGATAATATATATTAATAAATCAGTTTTGTTCATTCATTCACGGATTTATTTTTTGTTCCGTGTATCTTCAGTACTCATAATTTTGGGTTCTTCTCTGAATGTTTTACATTTATTTAGTAATACATACATATCGATTTTATTTGGATTAATACTCATGAATGTTTCCTTTTATAATCTCTGTGTGATGAATTACAGATGGCATGTGTCTTTAGTCAAAGTTTAACTTTCATTCATTTTGCAGGTGATAATGATGTATGCTCATAAGCTGGATTCAGAACAAAAGCTGTTCAACTTTAAGGTATAGAAATACTTCCATTGAGTCTGGTTGGTTAATTAATGAAAGGGATTGATATGACACACATCTATACTGTGCTGCATCATTCTTTAATAGACTATAAGATACACATTTATTCACAGTTAGTTTTCCTTTTCCATTCACTAAATCTTTTATTGATTTAGTCCTCAAAGGGAAAATGGCTGCAACAGGAAGTAAAAAGTGAAACTCCATTTTTACAAGTTGAAAAAAAGTTACTGCAAAACTTTGATAGCGGGTAAAACTATAAGTTCAAGCCCTGTTTGGCATTTGGGCACAGAGAAAACATGGACTAGTAACTTCCATGTTGTTCTTTTGTTTGAGATGCTGAAAGCAGCTGGGGCAGAGCTGTCTTAATGGACAGTCAATTTTCGCAGTGCCTTGCCCTTATTTGGTTCACCTGATAGGAAGGCGATGGAGTGGTTGTGGCTTGCACTTGATGTTTTTAAATGCACAGTCTGAGAAAGTGTTTTAAAAGGCTGCTTTCTGTGACTAGTTATTGAATCTAGTTGGTACAGTGGAACCCCACCTCATGACCACCTGGTTAATACAACCACCTCAATATTACAACCACTTTTTTTTGGCTCCGGCAAAATGCCCATCTATTTTCTTACAAAAATGCCCCGTTAATGTGACCAACGACCACTTTTTTAATTCCTGAAGTGCATTTTTCTTTGTTTTTACCCTCATTAATACGACTGCTAATTCATGCATACAAAATACAATAGGAAATGCATTGTGAAATAATGACAGTTTTTATCTTTTTAAAGCATTAAGTCATCAAAACGGAAATTGACACTTTTGAAACAATAACTTCTCTAACTAAAAGTGCATTAGTTAGCTAGTATTGGCATACATTCAAAATAATTATTAAATTGTTCTCTCATCATGGACAAAAACAAAAAGATTTAAAGCTGGTTATCTGTTTTTCTTCTTATCTCCCGTTTTCAGTTGATGTTGCTCAAATGGCCGTTTCTTTTCAGCATTTTCTTTCCTCACTGAAAGATTATTGTCAAAATCCAACAGGTTCTCAAGAAGTTCTGTATACTTAATTTGCTTGTCCTGTAAATTTATCAATACAGGGAACTTCCATTCCATAACCACCACCACGGTTAAATGATTTTCCTGTGACTTCAACCTCTCCTTCACTTTCGGCTTTAATTTAGAAAGGAAATGTCAGATGATTCCCACTCCAGTCTTCGTGCGTACTATTCCTTTAGGCATGTGGATTAAACATGACCACCCGTTTAATAGCAATACGGTTTTTATCTTGCGAATTTTTTGGCTCCTGCTGTACATAAAGACTTGCCTGATTTCAACTTCCAAGCAATCTTTATAGGCATGATAACCTCTTATCCAAGATGTGACTTCAACTTAGAATAGTTGCAAAACAAATGAAGCACGGATATGCTTTAAATATACATTAAATAAAAACATGTTTGCTACAAAATATAACCCTACCCTGGTATTCAACCACCCTGTTAATATGACCACTTTATTTTGGCCCATTGGTGGTCGTTTTAACAGGGTTCCACTGTATATCATTACATGCAGCCAGTGGTTGATAGTGCTTACAGTTACAACTGCTGTTTTAGGTTTGTAAAGACGAAATCGGCTCTGTGTACTTGGCCAAAAGCAAGAGGAAGTTTCCAGACATTGACGCTCTGTTGTCATATCTCAGGTGAACAAATGTTTTTTTTTTCATCAAAATATTTTTTGAAGAAAACTATACTGCATAAAACATGATCTATATGTATTTTTGCAATACATTAAAACATGATCTACTGTAAAGTGTTGATAAAAGGCTAAATGCTTGATACTAAGAGCATTTAAATACTAGTCACATGGTTAGGAAACCTTGTCTGATTTCAGGCCCTGAAATTGAAACCTTACCAAATTCCAGTCCCCTGGTTAGACAACCTTATCTGATTCCAGTCCCCTTATCTTATTCTAGTCCCCTGGTGAGGAAACCTTCTCTAATTCCAGTCCCCAGCCCTGGTGAGGAAACCTTCTCTAATTCCGGTCCCCAGCCCTGGCGAGGAAACTTTTTCTGATTCCAGCCCCCAGGTTGGAAAACCTTATCTGATTTCAGGCCCTGAAATTGAAACCTTATCTGATTGCAGTCCCTCAGTTGTGAAACCTTATCTGATTTCCTTGCCTGCTTATGCAACATGAATTTTGGTGAATGAAAAAAAAATCTTTTTTTCCACTTACAGGAGTAATAAAGACATGCTACCTTGTACAATCACTCAGCAGTTACCATTTGTCAATAAACAAGGAGAGGACAACTTGTATGAGGAAGTAGTTGCTTAAGTATAACCAGTTATTTGGGAGTGATGACAATTTGTTTCGACAGTGGAAGGGTGCAGTCCAAAAAAGATGCAAGTGACTTTTGATTGAGGTGTCTTTTCTCCTTATAATCTCTTCATTACATTCCATACAAAGTCACGCCCATTTTAAAGACTTGTTTCCCCAAATAGCATAGCTTGACATCTTAAGGACAAAGATATTTCAGTAAAAACTTAAAGTCAGTCAGTCAGTTGCTTTGCCTTAGTCAGGAGTAAATGTCCAAACAGATTTCATAATTTTTTTTCTGCCAAACTGTTTGAAATTTCCACTAAGCCTGTTATACAATTTTTTTAGTTGTAGTATCTGGGCTTCCGAATATTTCTCTTTGTGTTTGGATGTCTGACTCTTAAAATTTAATTTTTCTGTAACTTTTTTTGAAGTTCTTTTTTCCTAACATTTTTTTTTATTTTTGCTGTCTGAAGAAAACACCACTGCTCATTTGACCAACCAGACTGCAGTAGTTTCTCCAGACAATAATAGTAAGAATTCAATAATTACAGATCATGTGTTATCAGTGAGCCAGTGTTACTAATTTGTCATTATTTTATATTGCTGTAGGTATTACATTTTATAAGACAGTTTGTGTATATAGCATCACAACTGTACTAGCCAAGAAATAGAAGGCGAAAAGGACAAGAATGTAGAATTACTTTTTTGCTTTAATTTTGTAATCATGTGTTATATATAGTATGTGAATAACTTGTTCTTTAGCACAAAGTAGGGTTTTTCAACTGCATTTATGAAGTAGTGCTTTTGTTAGGCAAAAATTGTTACTTAGTACAATACAAACAGTCAATTTATTATACATATATTGTTATTTCTTCCTAGTCAAATTCATATGTCTGCTATATAGAGTACAACAAATATTTTTTTAGCATAGTATATAGGAGAAAAATGTGTTTGAAGAAAAGTTTAGACTTGAACAAATAAAAATGACACAACCGAATAAATATTATTTTCGACAGATGTTTTCTAGAAGCACCACTGTTCTATCAGTCACTTCAAGATGTGTTTTTTTTTCAAATTCTCTGTCAACAACTGTACATTTTGTAGGCTACGGCACTGATTATGCTTGCGAAAAAGATATTTGAAGATTCTTTTGATTTGAGACTATTATTTGTTCAAAAATATGTCACACAAGGCAGTCTGCTTTTAGACGTATGCTGGCTAAACATCCTTTCAGTTAATGCTTAATTACTCTTTTTAACAAATAAAGTTTTTAGTTGTAAAGAACCAACTAATTTTTTCCTACAAGGATACAGATTTCAGAGAAAAAAGTTTCTAGTTAAACTTTTTGCTTAAATTGAAGGAAATATAAGTAAGGAGAGTGAATGTTAATGGACCTGTGCCAGAGGAACTGGCTCAAGTGTTCAGTGTACCAGTGGATATGCTCTACTGCTAGTTATGGGTGGTAGAACAAGGCTGCGATCCCTTTTCTCCAGTTGGTTTACTGCAATCTCTCTGAAGGTTGTATTTTGTTCCCCCTGAGTTTGTTCTGTTAAAGAAATCAGTAGCAAGAGTAAATGAATATTAAGCCCATGTCATTCCCACCACAAAATCACTTAACTGCTTATATTACAAATACTGTTTGTTACTTGATAATGGTCAAAATCAGCTCTAAATAAAAATTTAAAGTCATGATAGGTTATGGTTTTTCATATTTCAAATTAATCTTTAACAGTTGCAGTTTTGTAAAAACTTTTGATTCCTTCAAACCCATAAAAGTGTGAAGCGCAAAATTTGAAACCAATAATTAAGACTCCATGATACATTTTTGAAATCAATTTGTTAAGTACTAGTATTATGCATAAGCCTTTTACATTTTTTGTTTCTATTAAATATGTAAGAGTGATTTTTACTCAGTTTAATGGTATTTTAAAGGTAGCTTTTAGACTTTCTGTCCTAAATACACTAAACAATGTGCTGCCAAATTCTCCCCATTAGGCCTTTACTTTTTCTAAAACTAAGCTTGTAGAAAATTACTTTTCACTTTTAGTCATTTCTGTATTTGATCATGTACTATTTATATTCTCTTTTGACCAAACATCTTATTTCATATATAAGGAGAAATCAGATATTGATAAGTTGACCAAAAGGTTGCGATATAGCCAGCTTTGATAGACGTTCTAGTCATTCTTAATAGCGATCTTGCAGCTTCTTTGCCTTCGGGAATGACTAGAATGCCAAGGTATGCTGGCTAGTTGAGATACGGTCAAACCTCTCTAAGACGAACACCTTCAGGACTGCCTCAACAGACTGTCCATTTTAGAGAGGTGTCCATCTTACAGACTTAGAATGCAGTGTCAGAATGACTGAAAATACACAGCAGGGACGAAGATTTGGTTTCCGTCTTATGTGGGTGTCTTTGACTGTACTCCAATTCTAGACACACAACTGTGAGGGGGAGTACTTATTGAGAATCAAAGTGAAAGGCTGCCTTGTGTCAGCTCGTTGTGAATGAATCTGAGAAAATCAAAAGAATGTTAAATGCTGTACATTCCACTCACCGTATTCTTGGTCTTTTGCCGTTGTTTGTTCTTGGCTAGTTTCAAAGTTTGGAGGTGGAGCTCTTCTGGGACATAGTTGACCAAGAGTTGGTCGGATTCCAAAACGAACTGAAGTGATTTAGATCAAGAAAGCATTTAAGATTTTAAAACAATATATTCTCATTATACAATCATGATGCCAACAGCAGTTGAAAAATACCTTGAAGATCATGCTAGCATATAATTTGGTGGTGTAGGGGAGACATCCCTATCTTAAAGAGCATGTGATATGAAATCAGTTTCTCAATTTTCCAAAAGATCACTTTAAAAACATTGGTTTGCCAAGTTTGAGAAGCAAATGATAAAAGCATGCAAAGATTTTGAGATTTTGCTTATAAGATTTAAATTTTTTCACTAAAAATGTCCCCACCAACAAAATCATATGCGTATAGTCGCAAATGTCTCATCTCAGCTCATTCAATATGACACAACAAAGTAAAGAAAAAAACTATTTTAAAACAAAGTTTTTGATAGAAACTGGATAGTAAAAATAAGATATATCACAAATTTTAGATTTTGGATGAAAAGATGTAATATGTTTTCAAACTTGGCAAACCGAAATGTGTTATAGATCTCTTTGAAAATTGAAAACTATGGTGTCGGCAGCACTGTGGTCAAGTGGCATGTACAACTCATAATCCTAGGGTTGCAAGTTTGAGCCCTGGTCAGATCACTGTGTTGTGTCCTTGAATAAGACACTTTACCCGAATTTGTTCCAGTTGAATAACGAGTACCAGTTCTGCTGGGGGATAACCCGCTGCGATAGATTAGAGTCCTGTCCAGGGGGAGTTGAAGAGTCTCATCTTCTTAACAACTGGAGATACACACTGCCCTTATGAGCCACTTAGGCTTGAGAAAGGATTAAGCTTTTTGGTAAAAGGTAAAGTGTGGCTTATTAGTGCCCATATAGGTCAGGTTGCACCAAAAGATCTCTTTTGCCTGAAATTGTGGAACCTGGAGATAACCACTAAACTGTGGGTCAGTATACTGGACCGTGCTTTAGCTTCGCCTATTCCAGCTTAATTCCAATACTTTAACTAGCACTTAAGTACTTACGAGGATCTTCCAAGCGCTCTTGTTGTCTGTGTTCAACATGATTGTTGATTATAGCTTGTGCCTGCAATCATTGCAATATTGCTATTAGCAAGTTATATTTTTGATGTAATTAATAAAAATACATTGTATAGTTATATTCTTTCAACCCTTTTTGGTCAAAAACCCACTTTTGTGAGTCCCTAGGGGTGTTTTAGAAAAGACCTGCTTTAATTGGTCCATACTTACCAGGGGTGTTCTAAAAAGACCCACTTTAGTTTTAAAAAAACCAAGGGCTTTGGTTGGTCCCCAGGGATGTCTGAAAAAAGACCCCCTTTAGTGGGTCCCCAGGTGTCTTCTAAAAAAGTGCATGCTTTTACTAAAGAACAATAGGGCCATGAAGAGGGTCTAATCAATACCAATAGAGAGCCTATGATTATTCTTTTGATCTGTGAAGTATATGGTAATTTTGGGAGGTATATTAGTGGAGAATCAAAACTAATTTACCTTTTGTCTGCAGCCAATTATGTCTGGCTCAGTGGTTAACTCTGTGTTTGCTATGTTATTCTTGATGGCCTGAGAAAAAATATTGAGAAGTTTAAAATTGTTTAGGGTTCAAATCCTTGCATAAAACTGTCATAGCAATATTTGCAGTTCTACCTTAAGATCTCAAAGATACAAAGTTTATATTTAGGATTCTTTTGCAGTTGTGGTCCCTAAACAAGGGATCTATTTGACCTTATAGGTAATCGCATGAATAAAATTAAGGATTAATTTTGTAAGTGTTTTAAACTTTTTCCAACTTGAAAAAAACTAAAAACACAAGTGGTATTTTTTTTCCTAAAAAGGCAATTCCTTGTCTTGTAAAAAACCAAGAAATTTCAAACAGACTATATTTTGTTTTTCCATGCTGTAAACAATTCTTAGTATAGATAATAACATGTGGCCAAATAAAATTTGCAAGTGTTTTCAACTTTTTCCAAGCGACAAGGGCAATTTGGGAAAAATGAAAGTTTTACAAGGAACCTGGTGACTACATGTTTGTGACATTGAAGGCAAAGTTTTCCTTCTCCGCATTATCCCACAAGAAAGTGTTGCATAACTTTACTCATCTATCCCAAGTTTCTTCGAAAATTGCTGAAAGTGTAATAAAATCTTTGTAATCTCTGAAAACATTCTGAAATCTTCAGAGGTTTGAAATAGTTTTTAAGGCATTTTCATGATTTTTTAAGATTTTTTGAAAATCTGTGGTGTTTGGAAATAATCGGAAATCTTCAAAAATCTTTGGAAAATATTTCTAAAGCATTTTTGAGACTTTTTAAAAGTAAGAAATGTGTAGCCACTCCAGAATAGAATGTTTATGTCCCTCAGGGATTTGGTAATTAATTTGATAGCCCCTTGGGAATCTGGTATTAAATATTGTGATAACCCTTCAGGACTTTAATAGTAAGTAATACGTGGCCCCCGGGATTTATAAAATAATTTAGTGGTTCATAAAGGATATATAAAGTAATGGTGTGACCCCCCCCCCCCCCAACCTCAAGGGATCTAGTATGTAGCGTGGTGGTTCTTCAAAGATCTTGTAAGTAATGATGTGACCATCCCCCCACCCCCCTGAAGGGATCTAGTAAGTAATGTGGTGGCCCCTCAGGGATCTAGTAAATAATGTAGTAGCCCTTAAAGGATTTAGTAATGCGGTTCTTTAATTTCAGAACTAGGTGGTAACTACTCATTTAATCAAATTTCAGACAAGTATTTCAGAGATCATTTCAATGATTGATATATTACCACTGATGCAGTTGATCTGGCATGAGCTGGAAGTTGTGATTGATAAGCTGTGTCTGTAAAATCCAGATTGTCATCTGCTGGTACATCTTTCACACTGGAATAACAGATACAACACAAAAATGGTAAGAGTTATAGAGTATATGTTTTTAGTTTGTAAACTCTTAATGCATACAGTATCAAAATCATCATTAAATCTCTATTAAAATATATTGTGGCTAGTAATCAGCTACTACCCACTAAAATTTAACTCAAAACACTTTGATAAATGTAGATCCAAAAAATTTTAATATTGATATGTTTCAGGTTTATTTGATTTCATTCTGACAACAGCATGCAACATGCTGAAACTTGTCAGTATTAATGATAAAATTATTAGTAATTTCGATCTTTAAAGTGTTAATCAATTTGCTGCTTCTTCTACTATTAACTTGAAACCATTTAAAGGGCAATAAAGAATAGAGTTTGAGTCTTCTCCACCATCTTCAGTTGATTGTTGAGCAATTTCCTTTATATACCAAGTTCACGATAAGTTTTCCCCTTTTTTTAAGCTAATGAGATTGTTGTTCCATAAAATCAATTTTTTCGCTAAACTTTTTTAACAGCAACAGTTGATCAAAAAACACCAGGGCAGTGTCTTTCAAAAGATGATTAGCCCTTAACCAGTTAACAAAACCTATTGGTTTTCATGGGTAAATAACCCTAGATTAGAGCTAATCAGCCTTTGATTGACTGGGCCCTGTAGAATCACTGCAACTATGATAGTTTCATTTTGCTATCAGCAATCACTATGTTTGTTTCTTTTTATATTGAGGAACTATAGCTGTGTTGAACTGTTTTTAAATAGATGTTCTCTGAATTTTATTCCCAGTATCCCATGTTTAACCCACTTGAAATGTCTCCTGGCTCTGGCTTCCTGATCAGTTTCAAGCATAAAGAAAGTCAAAGCAGAAAACTGACAAGGCCCTTGACAATGACTTACATTCTGTTGGTAAGTATTGTATAAATCCTTTCCATCAAGTGAGACGCAGCAATAGGTTTGCAGTGAATAGTCCCATCGATTATTTCTTTTGGAACATCAAAAGCTTGCTGGCAAAAAAACTGAAAAGCAAAGATACAGTAGGACCGTCTATAAAAAGCAACTTCACAGTTGATAACAAAAACAATCAACAATTTATTAATCAGTTCTCACATTGATATTTTCGTTTTGCTATGAGTCTAGTATGACTCGTTGCGTCAATTTCAACTGCAAGCTATAACCTTTCAATTTACAACATAGATGTCTTTATGATGGCTCACAATTAAAAAAGTCCACAATGTTCATATTTTACAAAGGAAAAAACTTGAACAAGTAACCGACTCACTCTTTCTAGCTGTGACCAATTTCCAAGCTTCGTTTGAAGGGAGATTCCGTTATCATAAGAATGCATCTGAATTTCTTGTGGGTAGTACCATGAAAATATCTCGGCAACAAGATAACCGTTCGAGAAGTCCCTGTGCAAATTTAAACAATGATAAGTCCAGAGCAAACTATACTTTTATATTATACATGTTTAAAAAAATGCCCCGATTCGGATAGCAGATAATGTCAGAAACTTAAAGTCCCATTTTTCTCAAAATATTTTATAAAAAAAATCGCCACCGAAACGAGCCATAAGTAACCATAATAAGTATAAATTTTAAAAGCGTTATTCTTATTACATTTTGAAACTATTCCCAACCAAACTTCAGATATACAAAGCTATGTCGAAACAAACACTGATCAATAACCTATTCCGTAGACAAATCATACCTTCTTATGTTTCTCACAGGAAAAGAAAGATCTAAACTTTGGAGCCATTTGTGAATTTCCCTTGGTAGTCGATTCATTTTGCTTTCTAAAAATTCGAAAATGGCCACCAGGAGTCGTCTCGTTGCTAGGCTGCAACTGTAAATTACCCACAAGTCATAGCGGGATTGTTTTGTTAGCAAAATGCCGCTGTCCACTGTATTTGCACAGCCAAAATTTATCCCCCCATAGCAACGACCGCAAAAAATTCAACACGTGTTGATTTAAGTGAGCTCAAGAATAAAGGGCAGTAATAAAAGAATCACATGGATGGTTAATTTTTTTTTTGTTTTCTAATGATCAAGATACAGTTCGTGTTGAACATTTAAAGGCGAAATAGCTAAAACGCAAGGATTCGCGGTTCGTTCCGATTTAAAAAAACCCGTTCAAATATCACATCAAAATGGTTTTCCCATATCAAACTTGAGGTTTCAGTTAAAACAATTTTTTATTCTTCTCAATAGAGCCATATGTTTGTACACGCTTTAATGAGCATGTAATTTAAGTAAGAAACGTTTTACATAAAAATAGAGTTTTCTGGCTGCTCTCCTAGGAAACAGTGAAACGAGTCTAGTCCCGGTACTTATAAATGCTTTAGCATCAAAAGCCGCGCTGTCATATTGCACGTGATCTAGCTTCTGTGTTTGCCCTTTGGATTTAATCACAAAATCAAGAGCCATCGGCCAGAAACTGTAGACAAACTAAATGGCGTTGGATTCATGACAGTAAAGCTAGCTTACACTCGTGTTCGAACTAGTAAAAAAGGAATGATACACAACCAATTCTTAAGAGCTCTTTTCGTTTCCTTGAAGGAAAAAAACAAAGTCAGATAATTTTAACACTTCCCTGGTCAACTGAAAAGATTAAGTATCCTTTCCTTCTTATCTTATTAAGAACAGTTTTCTCCCGTTCGTAAACTTTGTCAAAGTTTCATGGTACTTTTAACTCAATGCTTGCATGTGGCCAGTTTAGTTAGGGCAGTTTTTATAACCTGGGTTCGTGCTATTCGATTGTGTAAGATCGACCTGCTTTGTTTTACTTGGGATTTAGTAACTTCTTGATTTCCATAACCACCAGCACAAGATGTCATGGAAAAGATTATTCGTTATGTTAGTTTTCTTATAAACAAACTGAGCGGAATGCCCTAGCGCGTGTTGCGTACAACACAGCAATTTTTGTAAGTTTTAGTTTGATAACATTATCCGCAATACGCCACGTTTTCTCAGTCACCTCTAAGATTACCCGAAAGACTTCAATATAAGTACTTGTAAAATGGCCCTAAACAATTCCTTTACAATACGACCCTTTGGAGCTTTACGAGCAATCAATTTGCGAAATTAAATAATTTTTCTTACATGACGTCATATTTATTTTGTTTAAGCTCTAGATACACTATAGGTAAATAAATTTATCACATTTTGAGAGAAAACTAATGATACCATTTTTAGTTATTTAGTTCCAGTTTCAACTTCAAATAAAAGAGCCGTGCTACCTGTACTCAATTGAATATTGAGAGCGGGTGCCTGTTCGCTTTGACACAAAGACACGTTTGGTCGTCGGCTAGTCGGCCCTTGTTCTCTAAGTTTTAGAACCTATTAAAAACACTTTGAATGTTTTATTTGGATCATGTTTTTTTCTCCTGAAAAACCCCATAAGAAACAAAAGCACATCAACTGGGGATTTTCTTAGTAATGATACACGAGGGAGTTGGTTGGTCCATAACAAAGACTATTATACACCTGTAAGAGCAGTCACACGTGGCTACTCCACAGAAACATCTGCTAGGTTAGCCGGCCAATCAGCTCTTGAAGCAGTATTTAAGGAAATTTAAATAAAATTTGGTTCTAGTTGTCCAGTTCCTATAAAATCTTTCTTTGGTGAGATTTGACACCGACATAAAGAAGTCTTTCTGATTTCTGCGCCGGAATGGAATAGCAACAACAGACTTAATATTTTCAATTTTAGCTCTAACCACGAATAAATCCTTCTCCAAAGTAACAGGTATACCTGGCAAAAATGTGAATTCTTTTGTTTTCGTAATCTTGGTTACATATTCGCGCAGCCAATGACAAAGAGCCGTAGAAAAGGCCATTTTCTGTTTGTCCAATTGTGACTTCTTAATCATAAGTAAACAGGTGAGCTATAGCATTGAAACAACAAAATAACATTAATTTAACATGTAAGAGGTTAAACGGAGCAAAAAAATTAATATGGGTTAAGAAATCTTTTGTCACTCTGTTGACAAAAAAGCCTTTTGTTAGCTGAGAATTCACAGGTCTCATTTCACCGCTGCTCTTCTTTTGAAGAACACGCAAGAAACTGAGCTGCTTGAGGTCGAAGTATAAGAACTCGGGGAGTTTCTAAAAAATTAATTTGCATGTTTACAGTTCCCTGGGACAAATTTTGATTGAATCAGCTGGGCGATAGACCAACAATTCTGTAGGGCACGGAAAACTCGTCATCTCTACTTGAAAACAAAGATCAGATAAGTCAACTGAAGTGATAACAATCTGCTTCTTTACAAGATTGATCTTTATCTTCTATAAAACGTACTTTAAAACTTTGATATCTCGAAGAGAAAAGAAGAAAAACATTTATCATGGTGGAAGCGGAACATAACAGAGTAGTTGAAGTGACTTCTTCTTCGCCAGTTGCGCCCGTAGTTGCCGGATTTTGTTTGTTTACAATTGTAATCAACTTGTTGGTTTGCTACAAAGTTTATCGGCGGCGGAGTCTGCGTTCCTCGAGTACTGCGTTAATTGTCGGAAACCTGGCTTTTGTTGACGTGCTTGTTACAATCAAAGATTTGCCTTTACTTTTCTCTGTGGCGGCCAAAGGAAAATGGTATTTTGAAGAACAATGGTGCAGATCTTATGGACTTACAAATGTAATCTACATTGTGGTCTCAATCTCTACTCTCGCCACTATTACAGCAGAACAGTACCTACGAATAAGCCAGCCGCACAGGCCGAACACAGATAATAACGTGACCGGACGCTCAGTTATTCTTGGCTACATCATCGCACACACAACCCTCTCGTATTCGCTTTCTCTGCTTTGGAGCAAGTATGTGTTTATCAGCCGGAAGGCGTTCTGTGAGGTAGACTGGCCACCTTCAGGCCTTAGCTTCACTTTATTTGCTTCTGTCATTTTTCTCATTCCCATTTCCCTTCTCATTCTCAATCTATTCGCGTATGAGGATGAGTGTGAAAAGAGCAACGTCCTTCAAATGGAACAGGGAAAAACAACCGAGAAAAACAGTTCCCCGGATCACAAGGCGCATACGCGACTCCAGATTATCATTGGTTTGTTTCTCGTCGCTTGGGCCCCTTACGTGGTCGAAAGTTTTTTCTCCTACTCTGCAGAGGCACCAAATTTGATCGGAACTGTTTGTGCTTTTATTCCAATTGTAATGACAACTCTAATACCAATGTGGTATTTGCGGTGGAGACAAGAATTCGAACAACTCAACAAGCAAATGGCGACACCAATTTATATTTACGATTGTTAAGTAAAGTGTACCAAAAGAGTTGTGTATGGAGGCCCGTTCTGGTCAAAATTAATCATAATTAATATTTAGGTATACGAAATATTTATTACCCCCAATACAATTAATTTCATACATTGCATGAATTTCTATGCGAGACACAAATTATTTTGTCTACACAAAATTAATTAGTAATATGCCTATAAATAACTCGCTGTGTCTTTCCGAATTATTTTTATGCAATTCAAATAATTTTGAAGCTAATCCCAGAAGGCAATGCGGGCGCTTGTCCGTTGTCACAGGCGCCATGTCCTATTGCATTTATTCAAAATGGCGACCGATATGGGAGATTCGCAGAAAACGCAGCGACATTTCCAGTTATGGATAAATATATTGAATCTAACTCATCATCAGTGATACTAGAATAACCTTCATACTGATCACTTAATCCAAACTCTCTTCGCCTTCTCTGAATCGTAGGCAAAGTAACCTGTAGCATATCAGCTATCAGTCTTTGCCATGGGAAGTACAGAGAGCACAAATGCTCAAGCTGATCTTTTGAAATTTCTAAACGTTTTCGTCCAGGACCAAGTTGCGTCGAACTTTGAGGTGCCACGAAAGCGAAACCAGATGCGCCTGAAGAACTGAAATCCGCGCAATCTCGCCTTTCTATGTTTTCTGTTCGAGCTGTTACGATGACAATCAGATCAGTCGCGGAGTTTTGTAAATTTTGCAATGGGGAATGAATAATATTTGAAGTCCCGTCAGATTCGTCCCGCCGTTTCCTAGCCTTAAATCAGACAAAAGCAACGCCAAGGTACCTGAAGCATCCAATAAACGTGTCTTGGTTTCGTTGAGGTCATCTAAATCGTCTAATCTCTCCCAAGACAAAAACATTCGAAAGACAGATTTCAAGTTCAACAAGAAGTCGTGAAATCCTCTTTCGTTTCTTTCTCGCAGAACTCTTCGGCGATTTCGGGCCGCCATATTGGAACATTGACAAGCGCCCGCATTGCCTTCTGGGATTAGCTTCAAAATTGTTTGAATTGCATAAAAATAATTCGGAAAGACTCAGCGAATTATTAATAGAGATATTACTATTTAATTATGAGTAGACAAAATAATTTGTGTCTCACATAGAAATTTATGCAATGTTTGAAATTTATTGTATTGGGGGTAATAAATATTTCGTATACCTGAATACTAATTATGATTAATTTTGACCAGAACGGGCCTCCATAGTTGTGCGAAAAGAATTACTCAAGCTCTCGTTTGGTTGTTTGTTGGACGTGTTGAAAGCTGTTAAGATCAAGACTGAATCACCCCGAGAGTCAAGATATTAAATATGATTTAATTCAGGCAAACATGGATCTCTCTTGCTCGAGAACCATTTGACTTGAAATTTAGTGCCAGCTCCAAAAGCTTATTTATTTTTTACTTAACGCAAGATATATTTGAAGCATATACAAATGTTAGAAATTTAATATGAATTTGTTTTTAAAAAATATTCACGGACGTGTGTGGATTAGAGATTTACTCAGTTGAAAAATTATTCAAAATCTTGATAGCCATAGAAATTTGAAGCTCTGTCGGGTTGCTGAGAGAATAGCGACTTCTTTTGAAGAGCAATTCTTACTTCTTGTTTTTTTAATTAAGTAAGTTGGGCTCCAAAAGCCGATATATAAAATGTCGAAAATGAAAAAAAAATTAATGAATTTGACTAACAAGAAAAATTGTTAACGAATTTTTAGTTAATAAAAGAAGGACTGAAGAACATGTGAGAGAGACAAATAATTTAATCAGTAAATTTGCCTCGCGGAATAAAATCTCTCAAACCGGCGAGAGAGACGAAAGACCAGTTAGCCTATGGGTCTAACTGTTATAGCAAAAATGAAAATAAAGATGCGCTTAAAGGATTGTTAACATCCATAGTTAAAGTGAAGTATTAACTGCGAAATAAAATAATTTTTTGTTACTTGGCCCTCTTGTTAATTAGATAGCAATCAAACTTGTGTGTTTTAGAATCCGAAAACTATATTTTGTTTTTGATTTGTGCCATTTAGACCTGAAGTAAGAAAAATGTTTTTGAAAACGTTTCTTGGGACGCTTTCCTTCCTCAGTTATTTGTTAAATCAGCTCCGAAAACTAAACTAAAAAACTTAACTATGTAACTTTTTTTATCGTCGTAACGGTTGGAGTGGTTGCCCATTCTCGAGCTCCCAAGCCAGTGGCTTTTGTTTTAAAAATCGATCTACGGCACAGATCTCGGCCCGACAATCAGTTTTGTTGAGGGAAGAAAAACCGGAGAACCCGGAGAAAAACCCTCGGAGTCAGAAGAAGATCAACAAATCTTAGCCCACATATAAAACCAGGAGTCGATCCCGGAACCCCCGAGGTGGGAGGCTAGAGCCAGTACGGCTGGGGCATGCACCCTGACTCCCTCCAAAAACGTGTTTTAGGCCCGCTGCTAGCTGAATGGCACGAAAAAAAAAATTCGTATACGGCCTGCAAACATTTTTCATTTTAGCTTTTAAAAAAAACCAAGAATTTTCAAACTGACTGCATTTTGTTTATCCTGTAAACAATTCTTAGTATAGGTATTCACATGGGGGCGAGTAAAAATATGGGTTAATTTCGCGAGTGTTTTCAACTTTTTCCGAGCGACGAAGGCAGGTTGGAAAAATTGAAAACACTGAGTGATATTAACCCTTAATTTTACGAGGAACCAGGCGATTACATGTTTATGACATCAAGGGCAAAATTCTTCATTCTTTGCAGTATCCCACGAGAAAGCGTTGCATAACTTACTTAACTCATTCATCCCAACTTTCTTCCGAAATTGCTGGAGATGTAATAAAATCTTTGAAATGTCTGAAAACATTCGGAAATCTTCAGAGAGGTTTGAAATCGTTTGGTTTTTTGTTTTTGATAAAAAAAATTCGGAAAATCTTCGGAGGTATTCGGAAACGTTCAGAAATCTTCGGAAATTTTTGAAAATCTTCGGAAAATGTTCCAAATTAGGCATTTTTGAGACTTTTTAAAATTTTCGGAAAATCTTCGGAAATTTTCGGAAGTATTTACCAGCGACCAATCAGCGCTGAGTACTTTTGCCCTGAACTAAGCAAAAATGTCCCCGCTCGGTTATCGAATCCGCTCGAAGTAATTTTGCCTTGTATGTTAAAAACATGTTAACAAATTGTGAAGGAAAGTACGAGGTTTGAAACCACCAGAGCCGTGTATAGCACGACTCAGTTTGTCATGCTACACGACTCTTGTACGACATTATTTTAAACGTCGTAGGCTTTTGCCGCACCACGGTTGAGATTAACATGACGTAAGCACGACTGTTATTTCGTCGTTGAAAAGGGCCTTGTTAAAGCAGTTTTGTTACAACGTATTTTTACGCTAGAATAACTTGTTTAATGAAGTGCTAAACTCTTATTCTGAACTGTTTTGCTTGGGAACTCAGCTATATTTCTACTCTCTATTTCATAAGAACTTTAGTAAAGGCCCAAAATTTAAGAGCATTCTAAGAACATAGTGAAGCTGAAGAAAGGTCTCTGAGAACTTTTATTTTGGATACTGCATAAAATCAACGGATATAATTTTTTTTCCTTGGCTAATCTAAAAAGTTCATCTGTGCAACATTGCCTTTAAAACTGCGCATGTACGAGTTTATCGCCGGGTTTTAAGAAATTTTTGTTTAGTATTCAATCTATATTATTTTCTTGCCGGCCAGGTAGCGGCCAATTCAGTTTGTGCTTCGGGTTGGTTTGTATCTACACTCTTTTTTTTATAAGAACGTTGTTTTTAGGACCGAGGCTGAATATTCTTATCCTTTGGCCGATTTTAGGATGAAAATGTTCTTACGGATATTCTTAAGCCGCTTTCTATTTGACTAATCCGGCAAAGGTCCAGAGCTAATCAGAAACAATCAGTTAAGTTGAGACATTTTCCAAATCCTACTAGCGTGCAGCAAAAACTGAGACTGACGCGGGCGTGCATTTTCCCGCCACAACTCTCCAAATTCCCGCGCTTTAGCCGACTGGAGCGAGAGAACTGATTAGCGCTGCCGATCCACGAGTAGGGCCATTCTGGCCAGAACCAGTTCTGAAAACTTATGCGTTCCATTTAAGAACTGGCCGGTCGGACTGGACGGACCGAAAAAATGGAAAACGACTTTAGTTTCGGGTAAATCGGTGACTGTGGTATCGATTAGCATCAATGGATTGTCGTAAATCGGTGGCAATTGGTGGTCCGAACCAAACTACACCATTTTAAAAGTTCCGATTTCAGTCCGTAGTTTAACTAAACCCATCATCTGCCAAATTGTAGCAGAAAAGGACGAATCGGCCACCGCCTTCTGTCACAAAATCTAAGCCTCGGCATTATTCTTAACATGCAAAAGATTTCTTAGAATTTGGCCAATTTCAGCCAAAATATTCTTACAGAGCATATATTCTCGTAAAAAAGAGTGTAAGCAAAAGAAAAATAGTAATTACACATCATGAATACTTACACTTATGCTTCACAACATTTGAGGAACATTTGAATCTTAATCCTTAAAATGTTTAGGAACACCAAGTCTCAGTCCAAACGGATTATGGATGTTCTGTGACTTATGTGAAAAGAGTGATTCAGAACAAGTAAACTGGTAAAGAGTGGCATGGAAGAGCTGCTGATGTATACGTACTAGTTGTGCGTAAGGTACAACCCTATGTAACTTAGAATAACAGATCTGGTGAAGCCCAACCGTTAGGTCTATTTGTATCCAACCTAAGGGAAGAAGTCAAAACAATGGTAATTTTAGGGAACCCAATTTTGTCGGGGGAGGTGTCGGCACATACCCCCTACCCCACCCCTCCCCACTTTTTCAGAGCTCAATTTCTCAAAACCTGATTTAGGGGTATTGGTTTTTATTGTATTATGGACTCCTCTCTCCACGAAGAAGGCGTCAGGGCAGGCACTTTATCAATATCTATTTTATTGAACATGATATTTTGCTCCTGAAATTCAGCATTTTTGAAAAAAGGTGGTGGGTGGCGGCACATGATACCCCACCCCCTAATTTGGGTTCCTAGGAAGTACCATTTTTTTGACTTTTTCCCTAATGAGATTTTGGCCAATCTGGGCCCTGGTCAATTCTCGAAAAAAACTGATGAAATCTAAAAGCCTCCCTTGCGACCTGGCAGTGAGTGATAGACTTTATAGGCTAGGGACTTTCGGTGGGAAACTAGAAGCGAGTGTGCTCAAGGTTATGTTCAGGTCCTGTCAAGAAAGTAAAAATGTATCCATTAACACTAGAATAGCCATGCACTAAATCTAACATGGTAAATATTTGCTGCCAACCTGGTGGAAAATTTTGTGACCTGGCGAAAAATCTGTAAAAAGCCTGGTAAAGTTTCAGAATCGACCAGGACAGTTCCTGAGTATGTGAAACCACAATCATGTCTGAAAACCAGGTCCTCCCATCCCAATAAATTTGTACCCCTGCAACCCCGGTCTGACACAGCTTTTGGCAACGTACAATAAGAGACTGGAAGAATCTACCAAATCGCATACTTGAAATGGTAAATTGTAATAACTTTCGAAATGAAGTAGTAAATTTTGTCTAGTAGTTTGATTGATCTCTTTTTACTTTTGTCGTTTTTGTAGACTGATGACCATGTTGCCTAATGCCCTTTTGGATTTTGCATGATAAACAAATGTAAATGTAAATGGCTGGTACATTTAGGGTTAAGGTAAATCCAATCGAAGTCTTACCCATGTCATCATCTGCAAACTGTATGAACTGCCCGTTTTACTATCAATCTTGCAAAATGAAGATGAATGTTTATCTGAAAACTATACATACACGACACCATTCGATCGATTCTTTTTTACCTTCAACAAAGGTCTCGCGCCGCGATTTTTTGCGTACATTCTTTCGGAACTTCATTTCAATTATAAATCAAAAATGGTTCTATAATGCAACCAGGCTCCTAAGACAGCGTACAAGGCGAGGTAAATAGGGACGGTTACAAATCTCACACTAGCTAAAGTCTCTTACCCCGAGTAACACATGGAAATAAAATACTCTTTTATCTCATAAACTGGTAGTAAGTAAATTGAACTGTTCAACGTCAGCAAAGGCGAGCGCGCACTTGTTGTCACTCAATTTTGTTTTCATCTTTGAATTGAATGTCAACATATTTTATTATACGATTGAAAAATTCCGGTAACATGTTTGCAATAAAAGTTAATTAGATTCCCAACGGTCATCGCACCGCAAAGTTTGCCTATTATATTAGGCGGCGGAAGCCAAAAAGTTATGAGGGGGGGGGCAAAATGGAAGTAACCCGTCGTATTAGTTAGTTAAAAAATCGTTAATTCCTATATTCAAAAAATGCTGTTGCTAGCCAGGTTATTAGGTTATTAATTAGGGATCTCTTGTTCCCCTCCCCAACCAAAAAATAATTGGGCAATGCGAGGTGGGCAGACGGCGAACGCGAGGGCGTCACGTGACCTTGCCGTCACGTTTGCAGTTTGCATTTCGTCCACGTTTCGACGGGAAAGAACCCCCTCTCGGGTAACAAATACGTGAGGATTTTTTACACTTTAAACCCTGTAACTTCACGTTTGAGGCTTTAGGCAAAGTTCTATAATTCTTTTCCAACCTTGTGTTTGTATTTTTGGTTGTAAAATATGAATTATGCATACATTTTTGGCCATCGAATTTGGATTGTTCAACAAGCTGGGTCGAGAAAAGACAATTTAATGGCGCGCGGCTCATACTTACATTGCAACCGCTGAAAAAACGGTATGCTGAAATTGGTTAAACTACACTCGGAAACTGGAACCACAAACCACTAGCTGCGGTCTGCCGTCTGCCCTAACTGAACGCCATGTTAAAAAGGGCTGTGCCCTGCTAGAAAGATTTGAGTTAGTGCATTTTAACCACGGTCTGGGTATGTAACAAAATCTGCGCCTGCGCACCCCAAGAAGGCCTGCGCCAGAAACTCGTAAGTAATGTAGAATTGGTTGCCTTTGCAAAGAACAGTACGTACATCTACTGCTATTTTAAGCTTCTATAAACCCAGTTATGATTTTAAAGAGAAACAACTTCTAAAAATTGAGCAACTTTTACTAAAGACTAGCAGCTTTTTGGCAACTTTTTGACATCAATCCGGTAGGTTTGCGTTATGCCCTAGGCCCTAGCCCGTCGCAGTAAAACCCCAGGATCCTCCGCGCACTGCGAAAATTTTCGACTAGCGCACTCGAGTGAGAAATAGGGACGTAGAATAATTTGTAAATGGCGAACTTCGACACTATATTTCTTGATAATCTTGAAGATGATGGAAACTCGAGAATATCAGATGATTTAGCACCCTTTAGACCGGAGCCTGTAGTCATTCGAGGAGTAGGCAATATGACGATGTGAGTACATGTGTAGCAAGCCGACTGTGTGACTTCTGAGCAGGAATCGAATTAAACTTGATGCGGGTAGTTGTTGATCAGCGACGGTACCTTCCTATTTGAGCGTTGTTTAATTCAAATTTGTTGTACTCTTATTAAGGACAGTTTCTTTTCTCTCAATAGATTTGGTTTAAGCAACAAGTTTGATCCAGAATTTCCACAGGGACTAAATGCAAAGGTAAAATGTTTGAAGAAGTTCCAGCCAGCGCTAATTTCAATTAAGTAGTGGATGTACGATTTGTTGTTGTGTAGCATTCAATGTCGTGACTCTAAGAATTCTGTGAGGGAGTTATTCTGAGGTCATGCATTTTGAGCTGTTTTGCCTTGTAGTATCGGCGCTTCGATGGATTTAAACATTTCGTCGGAGAACAATGGAGTATTATTATCATAAGCTCCGTGATTCTGAAGTGGTTGATCTTGAAAACATAATTTTCAATGTTCGTCACTGGTTCGCTTAAAGTATGTCTCGTGGTTATCATTTCTACTTGAAATCACGACAGGCGATGAATGGCCAAGTAGGATACATTGCTAAAGGCAGGAGTTTTACTTAGCAGGCCTTTTAGCTTGTTTTTGTTTTGGTTTTTGTTTGTTGAACACGAAAATTTTTGTTATCATATTCAGGGAAGTTCACGCAATACCAGCTGTAAGCTTTTTTTTTCTCGTTGAATTTGACAGCAGCGACTTATAAAGTAATTGATATATCGAATTTGTGATAACAAACAATGAAAAAGTTAAACTGCGCATCAGAAAATCCGTGCAGTATTGAAGACGAGTGGAAGCTTTTAGGGCATAGTTAAGTTTGAAATGTTGGCCTTCGAATATTGAAGTCTTCTTGTTATCTAATCTCTGTGTGTTTATATACCACCATCTGCTTATGTGCACTATTCGCTGCTATAGATTGAAATAATATTTTTTGATTATTTCCCTCATTACGAAATTTGGTAGCCCTATTGCCTACGAAGCGGGTTTCCTAGAAAACGAGTATTATACAACCTATGAATACTCTAATAAAAGTGAATACTGGTTTATTTCAGTTTTTGAATTTTTTTAAACCATAAGACGCTTAACCCCATCAACACTAGATTAAGTTAATCCCTTTCTCAAGGCTGTTTGAAGATCAGGGCCCCAGTTCCTCAAAACCTGGATTAACTTAACCCAGGGTTAACTCTTAAAGTGCATATTACGCTAACAACTCTTTTGGGATCAAATCATTTCACATACTATTTGTTTAAAGTACTTCTGCAATTTTTTTTTTCGAAATTTAGTCAATTTTTTTTTTATCTACAGTAGCTACAACCTTTTTTGGGATTGAAACATTTCACATACAGTTTAAAGTACTTCTGCAAAAATATTTTCAAAATTTAGTCAATTTTTTTTTCTACAGTGGCTACAACTAGCAAAATTTTCAGACATCTTGATTTACAACCATGTTTTCAGGGGACTGGGTTGTGAGGGTCAATCCAGACTTAAATTATTGAGAAAATGAAATCTTTCTAAACACAAAGGTACAAAAGAACTATATGAGGAATTGGAATGTACTTCTGATTCAAAAATCTCTGATCTTGCTGTGTTTTGATCCAGAGATGAAATCACAACACAACCCAGTCCCCTTAAAATGCGGTCATGAACCATCGAGAATACGGCTGATTTCAAAAATTATTTTCTTAACTGTCCTTAGTTTCCAAACACTTTTAATGGTAACAAAAAGTATTGTTAGTGTTTTGGGTGCTTTAGCAAAACCTATTGGTAGTCATGGTAGTAAAACCTGGGTTAGTACAATCAGGTTTTGAGGAACTGGGCCTAGTCATCCATAGAAAAATCTGGTTTACTAAAAATTTAAAAGTTGAACCTAAAGTGATTTTCACAAAGTTTTTTACTAGCTTAGTTGCCAAATGATAATCAACTTTAGATAACTTCAAATCCTAGCCAGGGCTTGTTGGGAGTGGGGGAAGGGG